>PVIH01008893.1:0-86980 GCA_004025045.1 Sigmodon hispidus | reverse complement strand
CTCCCTCTTTCTTCTTTGTCTCCTTCTCTTCCTCTTCTTCTTATTCTCTGGATCATATTAAGCTCCAGGGCCATACCCACCTGCCTGCTGCCATGCTCCCCATCATGATAGTCATGAACTCACCCTCCTAAACTGTAAGCCCCATTAAACACCTTTTTCTATAAATGGCCTTGGTCATGGTGTTTTGTCTCAGCAATAGAAAACTAAGACTAGAAGCAAGACAGAACTGGCAGGAACACCTCTCAGACAAATGACTTGGTTGACATCACAGTCCAGAATGGTAAGACCAATGATGATCCGTGCTACTGTTTTGCCTACTGTATAGTGCTACTGCTTTGCCTACTGTGTAGATTCAAACCTGAATAAATGAATTATAAATAAATGGCAATTTAAATTTATCACTGGTTTTTGTTTCATGAGTTTAGATAACTTTATTTTAAGCTTTTAGAACTCTTAAAGATGAGAAAAAGGCTCCAGTATGGAGCAGTGATTGGAATTTGTTCTGCAGTTTATGCTGTTATTAAGTAGATTATCACCACTTTGGATTTTCTCCACTTGAGAAGGCTTCAAATTGGCTTCCAAGGAATGTGGTCCTCAGAAGTGTACATTAAAACCTACTTCCTCAAAAAATCCATACTTGAATAACAAAATGGCAACATCACGTTCAAACAAGAAGCTAGACACAGGTAGAGATTTTAAAACTTTAAGTAATTTAACTTCTATTGTTAAAAAATAATGCTTACACCAGGCAGGGGTGGCATACATCTTTAATCTCAGCATTGGGGAGGCAGAGAAAGGCAGATCTCGGAGTTGTAGGCCAGTCTGGTCTACTGACTTCCAGGACAGTAAGGGCAATATAGATAAACTGTCTCAAAACAAAGAGATAAAAATGATACTTATAAAAATTCATGATTACAACCCTTAGAGTTTGTCAAAAGCTGGAAGAAAAGCGATTTATTTGGTATGATGCTCATGAACACAATACTCTTATTTTACATAGAGTGAGGTGGGTAGACAACTGTGGTCATTATGAAGTTTGGGAAATCTGTCCTTACATGCTGTCTGCTTGGCTTCTTTCTGGAATTCTCCAAGCCTAACTATCTCCCCTTCATCTTAGCAGCCTCCTGCTAACCACTTATATTTATAATAATGAAAGACAATAGGTATAAAGAATATCTTAGGAAACCTGGAAGATTATCTTTGCTTAACTATATAAGGCCACACTTGGAGAAAATATCCAATATGTGTATTCTAGCAATAAGTAATTATAGCCAACAGACTTTCATTTAAAACAAACATCAGAGAACACTATAAAAAGGGAGAATTCAGGTATCAAAACATAATTTCAGAAGTCTATTCTATGCCCAAGTATAGAGGTGCATAGTGATAATCCTTGTTCAATCATCCTGAGACTAAATTAGGAAGTTTGTTGGGGGTCTACCACTCTTAAATATCTATATTCTGATTTATTGTTCTATTTTCACAAATCCATGTAAAGTCTTACTGTGTTCTACATCCAAGGAAAACAATGTAATTTGTCACTTGGTTCTGTTACTTTCCTTTAGTAAAGAATGAGCACTAGCTCTTAGCTAAGTGTAATAAAGCACAGTGAGTTTTTTTAAAAATTTATTTATTTTTATGTATACAGTGTTCTGCTTGTATGCATGAAGGCCAGAATAGGGTACCAAATGTCATTACAGATGGTTGTGAGCCACCATGTGGTTGCTGGCCTGATGTGTGGCTCCATAGTCAGGTTCTGGTAACAATTCTGGCTATAATCTCAGATCTGTTCCTTGTCTTGACCCTAAGGAAACTGATTTGAGCTTTAATTTCTTTACACTTACAATATAGATATGAGTGCGTACTTTGTGGGTTGGCTTGAGGATTCGATGGGATCATTTACATAAACTACTTAGTACAGAGTAAACACTGAATACACAATGCCTGCTTTCATTTGTATTCATGAAGAGAAACTCCTGTTCCTGGTAACATCATCCTGTAAATGTGATGTCTATGTCTCTTGATTCTGTGACCAGCTGTAGTCTCAATGTCCCCAAATTTTAAAACCATTCCTTTTGATTGGGACAAAGAGCTACTTTTTTATTTTGTCTTCTATTATATTACCTGAAGAGTTTTTGAGTTGCAGTAATAATAATAACTACTTCATTAATAATGATGGCTAATACTTATTGGAGGCTATTAAGTGCTAGGCAAATTCATCAATGTCTTCACTCATTTGATCCTCACATGTGAGGGGTACCATTACTATGTGGAATTTAAAATAAAGAGAAGATAAAGAGTTTAAGTATATTCAAGATAGTCTCTTTGAAGCCTTTAAGCAATGTTCTAAGTCTGAGCTTAATAAATACTTGTTGAATTCATTACAGAGCTGTAGTAAACAACGCAAAGGGATATCATATCATATGCACCCTTTCGCAAGTTCTTTGGTCCTTTGTGTTTTGTCCCATAGCTTCCTGGTACAGGGAGAAGAAGGGACAAAAACATTAGTGTTTCATAATTAGCAATGTCAAAGTCCTCTGCAAACCTGAGCCACAGATCATGAAGAAAAAAAGTGGCTGTAGGAGTGGTGACTGATTTTGCGGAGTGGAGGCCAATCAAACGTAAGGATCTTCTGAGGAAAGTATTGATAAGCAGCAAGCAACTACGCTTTCTCAGAACAGCAGAAAGAATTAGTAGTTAGAGGCATTCAGTACTATATGCTAGTGAGAGTGAGTAGTACAGAAAAGTCTTTGAGTATCTGAGGGAAGAATACTTAGACGTCTCCCCTGTCCTGACTTACACTGAGAAAAGATCTCTGAAAATAAAATACCAGAATGCATTGTGTTGATTCACAGCAGCTCCAGAACCTTCACAGTAGAAACTAACTTAGAATTGAGATGGTGCACAAAAAAAAAAGTGATGAAGTTAAAGAATTCATGAGACTGATAATGAGAATCTCAGGTTCTGCCATCCAAACTTGTGCCCAGATTCTGGCAGTCAAGATTATGAAGTCTCTTTTCTGAAGACAGTCACTAACTCAAGGGTTAAAACTTAGCAGACATCAACCAAAAACAAACAAAATAAAATTGAACAACAGGTGAGTAACCAACTGCTCTCTGCAGAAGCCCACTAGGCAATACACCTACCTTCACATCTGCTGTTCTGAGCTTCATTCTTAACTAGAAGCAGGTCAGATTGCCAGATATCCAAGCAAAGCTTCTAACAGTAAATAAAATGATCAAAACAAAGAAACATGAGAAATGAGGAACTAAGGGAAAAAACAGAAGTGAGCTTCAAAGAAACTACATTTTTCAAAGAAATAAGAGTTCTCCATGTCCTTGAGTTTCATATTCACAAATTCAACCAAATACAGATCTAAAAAAATGCATCACACATATTTGCATGCATATAAATATGTATTCATATTTGCATGTATACATACTTGAGAAGAATGTGTATAATCTGAAAAAGTTTCTGTTATCACCCACATAATATAGTATAAGACATATATTGTATTAGAAATCTTAAATCTAATACACTTATATTGTATTAGAAATCATAAATTATCTAAAGCTCATTCAGAGCATGTGGGATGATGAGCATAGGCTATCTACAAATGCTATACCATATTATATAAAGGGCTTGAGAATGTATAAGCTTTAATATCTGGGAAAGATTCTAAAACCAATGCTCCATAAATACTAAAGGACAAATATAATTTGTCCTTGATGAAAAAGGAGACCAATAAAGTAGAATGAACTCTTAGAAATTAAAAATTCTGTAACTAAGCATTGAAAAAAAAAGAACTGGTAAAAGACTGAGAGCACAAAGTTCAGAAACTCAAAAGGTAAACTAAATCAAAGATATGGGACATATAAGAGAATAATAAAACTATTAAAAGATCAGTCTAGCATATAGAGAACACAGATGAAATGTTTATACAAAAGCTCCTTGCACCTCCATGTTTATGTCAGCACTATGGTGAATAGGCAGAATATGAAGGCAATCCAGATGCATCATCTCAGCAGATGAATAGATAAAAAGGAAAGTATATAGAACACTCACTTGTTAAAGATAAAATTTGTCATTTGCACCAATATGAACTGGAAAACCTTATTTCTGGTTTTTAAGAGAAGGCCAGAAATATAAATACTGTATGTCCTCACTTATTAAGGAAAATAATAAATCAACTTGTAGGAGTACAGAACAGTACAGGAGTCTCTAGAGAAAGGGAAAGACAAATGAAAGAGGGGACAAATAAATTAACAGGGACATTTAAGAACTGGGAAATGTGTTGGTGAGAGAGGATGGACATCATGGGTGTGTAATAGGTGTGTTTATAGAAATCCTAACTTCATTGTATTCATTTTCAAAGTATATGTTAATAATTATCATAAAGTAGAACTGAAAACTAATCATTTAATGCTTATTTAATTATTGATGTTCTGTGGTTTTGTTTGTTTCAGACAGGATCTCATGTATCTCAGGCTGAACTCAAAAACTATGTAACCAAGAATAACTTTAAACTTCTGATTCTCCTGCCTCTACCTCCTTGAAAGCTGGAATTATTAGAATGCAGGACTGGGGGTTAAACCCAGGGCTTCCTTCACACTAGATAAAGATTCTATCAAATGAGCTACATCCCCAGTTCTACATCATGTATTTAAATAAAAAATTTCAGTACTTTTAATATAAAAAACTCAATCTAGAAAATCTTACCAAATTATCTTGCTAGAGATAATTAAAACAAAATTATCAAAAATAATATTAAATAAATAATATAATCTAAGGAAATATACCAGGAAGATCAAAAGGGTCTACCAAAGGAAAAGCATAAGATTTAACACATCATACATAATCACATTCCATAACACTGGAAATAAAGATAAAGACAAAGATTTAGCGCAGTGGAGAGAGAGCTTTCAAGTGTAGGCCCTCAATTCAGTCACCAGTAGCTCCCCACTCCCATAAAAAGAAAGTAAACTTTACAGGATTAAGGGAAATGATTTTTCACCAAGATTGATTCAGTAAAGATAGACTAAAGATTTTCCCAACAGGAAAAACTTTAAGTATTTACCACACAAGCCCTTTTTAGAGGCTAGTAGGAGATGTGCCCGACCAAATAAATGAGAGAACACATCAAGGAAAACAGGAGTCATGAGAGTTAGGAAATGTAGTGAATTCAGTACAGACGAGAGGAAATGGGAATCTCTAAGGTGAAAATGGAGATCTCAGACCAATAGTTGTGTGGCACTCTTAAAAAGTGGAAGCTTACTTAGATAGGACTCAGAAGGCAAAGGACCTCAAGAAAAACAAAGTTGACTGAGGGATTTTACGGGTTTTACCATGTATAAAATTGTTTTGAGAGGATTTCAGAGTCTTATCAGAAACCGTGGAATGACTTAGAAATGCAAATGAAAGTAAGTTTGTTTTGTGTATAAGGTAAATTTTGCTGGTATTATTGTAACATATGTCCCAAGTAAACTTTTGATTTCTGCAATGTCATCAATGGATAATACTGAGATGGATACTATATTTAAAATACTGCTGAATGTAGTAGTCACTAACAGAAGAGAACCAGGAGTCCACATTCATCTGCTTTGACTACATAATAAATTCAAGGTATACCTAGAATTAAGAAGATACTGTCAGAGAGAAATGTATTTAACTAAGAACAGTTAAATGTGACATTATCATATTGTGGATTGGAAGCAGGATAAGAAAGTAAAAAAGGCTACCAGTGCTCCTCAAATAATGTCCAAAATTGAGTAATCAAGATTCACTAATACTAGTATGGTACTTATAATAACATAGGAATGGGAGATGCCTCAGCAGTTAAGATAGCATACTGCTATTTCAGACAACCTGAGTTTGCTTTCAAGCATCTATGTCAGGAAGCCAGTAACTCCAGCCCAGGAGTGCCAACTCCCTCTTCTGAACTGTGTGTGTTCCTGTACTCACATATACATACCCAAAGACTCACAGACACACATACACACACAAACACACACACATACACATGTGATCTTCATAATATAGGTGTATATAAAAATAAAGACTCTAAACCACATGATAGTGAATACTTCTGATGACAAAGAAAATGGAAACTTAAGAACAGCTTTTTTTACTTAAAGTCCACTAATGAGTGAGTACATCCCCTGCTTATCTTTCTGAGTTTGTGATACCTCGCTCAGGAGGATATTCTCCAAATCCATCCATTTGCCTGCGAATTTTAGGATATCATTTTTTCTTACTGCTGAGTAGTACTCCATTGTGTAGATGTACCACAGTTTGCTAATTCATTCCTCAAGTGAGGGGCATCTAGATTGTTTCCAGGTTCTTGCTATTACGAATAATGCTGCTATGAACATAGTTGAGTTAATGTTTCTGGGTGTGAATGTGTGTCTTTAGAGTATATGCCCAATAGTGCTATTGCTAGATCCTTAGGGAGACTGATTCCAAGTTTTCTGAGAAACCACCATACTGCATTCCAAAGTGGCTGAACAAGCTTACACTCCCACCAACAATGGAGGAGTATTCCCCTTGCTCCACATCCTTTCCAGCATAGGGTGACATCTGTGTTTTTGATCTTAGGCATTCTGACAGGTATAAGGTGGTATCTCAAAGTTGTTTTGATTTGCATTTCTCTGATGGCTAAAGATATTCAGCCATTTTTTCAAGTGTCTTTCAGCCACTCATAATTCTGCTGAGAATTTCCTTTTTAGTTCTGAACCCCATTTTTTGTTTGGGTTAATTAGGGTTTTGGGTTCTAGTTTCTTGAGTTCTCTATATATTTTAGAGATCAGTCCTCTGTCACTTGTAGGGTTGGTGAAAATCTTTTCCCATTCTGTAGGCTGTCATTTTGCTTTATTGTCTGTGTCCTTGGCCTTACAGAAACTTCTCAGTTTCAGGAGGTCCCACTTATTGATTGTTGTTCTTAGTGTCTGTGCTACTGGTGTTATATTTAGGAAGTAGCCACCTGTGCCAATGTGTTGGAGTGTACTTCCCACTTTCTTTTCTACCAAGTTCAGTGTAGATGGTTTTATGTTAAGGTCTTTAATCCACTTTGATTTGAGTTTTGTGCAGTGACAAGCTTGGATCTATTTGCATTTTTCTACATACTGCCATCCAGGTATGCCAGCACAATTTGTTAAAGATAGTATCTTTTTCCATTGAATATTAAAAGAGAAGTTTTATTACTGTATGGGATTTTTTGTTATCTATTCTGAATATTTTGCTTTTTTATATAATGTTTGATATTGATTTTCAAAAACAATAAAAAAGAAATAGACACATATTAAGGTTTATACTATATAAACTAAACCATGTACTCAAAAAATTAAAATAAAAAATTTTTTAAAAGAACAGCTTTTTTGTTTCTGTAAACATTTCAGCACTTCCTAACTTTGAAATCTGTATGTATTCATTTCTTTGATAGTTTATATGCTTGGTATTAGTCTTTATATTTTAACCTTTTTTGAAAGGTAAGAAGTAAATTGAGTGTATTTGAAACCTATATGATAGGTAAGGAAGCTTATGTAGAGAAATTTTAATACCATTAAAAGTAGTTAGGCAAAAGAATAATGCATCCACATTTTAAAGTTATATTTGTTTGACTTATGTGTATTCATGTAAGTCTACATGGGTAAATGACTTATGTGTATGTGTGTAAGTCTACATGGGTAAATGTATGTCACATACATGTAAGTGATCACAGAGGCCAAAAAGGTGTCATATTCCATGGAACTGGACTTATAGATGGCTGTGAGCCATGTGAGTTCTGGAAAACAAACCCAGGTCCTCTGCAAGAGCAGCAATAATCTTATCTGCTAAAAACTATCTCTCACCTCTACATCCCTCCTTTTTAATCAATTCTATTATTTTAAATATGAGTTATGTCTAATACACTTGTTAATCCAGAACTCATTTGATCACTTATTTATTTTCTCTCTGCTCATGTAAGCCTCATGTAGGCAAGAATATGCAATTTGCTAGGAAATCTTTAACAGTAAAAAGCTTCATTTATAGTGTTTTCAAGTTCTGGTCATATAAATGTTCTTCCCATGCCTGATTTCAAGCTACCAAAATGATGTCACTAAACATTGATTTGCCAAAAGTTGTACCTATTTGGCTTTGGTGAACTGGCTCCCATATTCCACTGGGAGAAACTCTTCCTGTCTTATTCCTTATTTTTCTTTCTGCACTGAATCATAATGCCTAGCACATGGTGACTGCTCAATAAACAGCAGTTTACCTTTTGATGGAAAAGGAATAAACACCATAAGCCCAGAGATAGAACAGCGTTGAATGAATGCAATCATTTACTCTGAGAAAACTATTTAGAATTCTCAGAACCAAATAATGTTGACCACTGGAAATATTGAAAGACTCTCTGCTAATAATCAGAAAACTTTGAGAGAATGAGAAGCTGAATAAAGTCATTGCACTTTGTGACTAAAAAGGTTTTTGTGGTATATCTATACTCAACTCCTTTGTGTATCCATCTGTTGATGGACATCTGATATATAAAATCATATAGACACCGATTTCATGAGAGTAGGAGGGCAATTGTCTATGGGAGACAAAGGGGATGAATAAGAAAGGGAAGGATAGGAAAGAACAAGATAAAGGATGTGCCCAAAGTAAGTATATACTTGTATATAGAGAACATTATGTAGCCTGATCAGACAAAATATTTAAATTAAAATTTAAAAATGTAAAAAATTTTGAAAATTAAAACAAAGCAAATATAAATAGCTGAAGTTAGTGTGTAAGATGATGCTGTGTCACCATCAGTCAATACTGTCATGTTGACCTCAAAGGAGAAAAGAAGAGGGGAGTGAGGCAGGCAAACATTCAGCTGTTCAGTTTATACATACTACTTTGTTTAAGCATCACAATAATCCCAAGACATAGGCCTCCCCATTTTACAAATGGAGAAACTCAAAGTCATAAACTCCAAGTAACTTTCTCAAGATAGTAAAGATAAAATATAGCTTTTATGTTTTTATTGTTGCTTACTTTTAACTGACACCTTAAAACACAAAATCATACATGCTCATGGGATACCCAATGATGGTTTTGTACATGTTTACCTTCTCTAATGTCTTAAACATTATAGCATTTATCACATAACTAATATAAATAAGGCATCATCCATATAATCTATCATTTAATAATGAAAATATTTTTAAAATCATTTCTCCTACTTTTTTGAAAAACATGCTAAAGCATGTTATATACAGTCTTCCTATTATGCAATTTCTTATTCCTGTTGAGCTGTAACTTAAGTCTTCATTGACCTAGAGCTAGGGCTTAGACCCAAGTTTGCCTAACTCCTTATCATAGTCTCTTTCTCTTATACCAGCAGCCTTCAAAAAGACCTTTAAAAGAGTGATTTATTTAAGTGGGGGTTTTGTTTATTAGAGACATGAGACTAATTATCACCTCCTATCATTGTTTACATTCTTCAGTTATACATGTTTAGCTTATGTACCTGAAAGGTAAGAGTAGAAATGCATCCAAGGAGGCTTTTTAGAAAAATAAGCTCTGTACTCTTTGTTGTAACTCTCTATTTCCTTGCCTAAAGCAGAGTGCAGGCTGCCTAGCAACCAAGCTAATAGCGCTTTTTTTGTGTTAATTATCTTATGTATTGCACAAGCTCAAAGGAATTGAATCAAATAACTGGAGCACAAGATCTGAGTTTTTTATATCAATATATATGTTCACATATACGCACACCACACACACAGACATATACACACACTCACACACATGCATGCATGTGCAGACCTCTTCTTCCTTCAGTTCAATGACTAAAGAAGAAAGACGACTTCTCAGATTATATTTGCATTGGCTTCAAAGTCACACAAACTGACAACCTGATCATTTGTGCATAACCACAAAACGTAAAATAACTGGTCTGAGCAACTCCCTCAGTAATTTAAGAGAGTTCTGTAATTTCTGACTACATGGAAGAGTTGTTTTCAGATGTATCTCCTAAAAGAGAGCTTTCTAATAGATATATGAGCAGTGTCTGAACAAAACCAGTACTACCAGTATTTTTATGATTCAGTTTACTTAAAAGAAAAACAATCTTAGATGTCTTTGCTGTCAAGGTAGGAAATCATATGCAGTCCTAAATTTCATCTGAATGACTTGTTCATAGAGAAACAATCAATAGTACAGCGAAATAAAAGCTGGATTAAGAGCATATCATTGAGGAATGTAAGAATTCGACAATCTCTGTTCTTTGCTAAATGAATTTCAGTTTTGTTCATATTCCACTGGCTACTATAGAGTATATCACAATAGTCTCATTCCTCTCTCCAGATTAATGATCCAGTCATTAGTGAGATACAATTATGACAAAGAAGGTGTGGGGGATATTTTACATGGATAAATTCTGAGAATATATTCTCAGTCTTGAACAGAGATACAAGAAAGGAACATTCCTGTTTTGCATTTCTGAACATCTGTACCTGTGTATAATGTCTGGGAACGGTGGAAGTTATTTGGTGACCTTAAGAAGAACCAGTTCATTAGTGTTAAGCTAGCATGACAACAACTTGCAAAGTGACAACTAGAAAAAACTGGATGACATTGATTTGCTCAGCTGATCATCACTAGAGCTCTCTATTTCACATTTTGCAAAATAACAATTCTTTGGGACAACACATGGTGAGTCCTCTGTTATGTATAGTGAGAATCAATAGCATTAATATAACATCCTTAATAAACTCTTGAACTTTGACATTTGCCCATAATGCCATTCTAACCGCTTTTGAAAAAGCTTAGTGTCTGTGTCTAACTTCAAACCTACAGAATGGGAGTGAGTGCTCATAACTAGAATTCTAACCAATGGGGAAGCAGAAGGAAGAGCACCACAGGGTCCAGGCAGCATCTGCTATAATGAGACCTTGTGCAAGATGCGGGGGGGGGGGCAGAAAGACAGGAAGGAAGAAAGGAACTCAGGGAAGGAGAAGGGCGAAAGGAAAGGAGGCTTCCATGACTATTTCTCTAACATAGTCAGCTCCTTTACTTGCCTGTCTCCACTCTCTTCTGTATGTTCTGTCTTTGCTGGCAACCCACTTCACTACCTTCCATCTCTTCTATTCCTTTTTATTTCTCGAGCCCTTAAGGGACTTTAACATATGTGTGTGTACATGTATATGTATATATGTGTGCACATATACATACATACACATAGATGTCAATTTGTATAGTGGTCCTTGTATGCATATTTTCAGGGCAGACCATTTGGCCCTAGACAGCTGATTGGTGTCCTTCCTGGGGAAGACCAGCTCTCCCACTCCCAAGCTTTCCTCAGATACTTATAGTTACAGTACAGCCCACTATTTTGTTTTGCTGGTGAATTGGTTCCATACTTGGGTCACCAGAAAGACTTCTATTTTATTGGCTCCCCTTGAACAGCCCCAGCATATCCTAATGTTTTTATTTCCTTGTTTCCAGTTACCAGAGACAAGAAAAAGCTAGCAGAACTAGGGGAAATATTGGTAGCTATTGATTTGACAGGGACTTCTCAGAATATGTGGTCATGGGGTGGGGGTGGGGGTGGGGGCATTTGTTTCCCCCCCTTTTTTTAATGTTCTCAGCTTATGACAAGTTGTGAGTCTGCACTTACTTGATGTGAATCAAGCTTCTCAGGAATTTCTCCATTGGCTACTGCTTCTGTATAAGCTTCATAGAAGGTCTTTTCATGGGACTCCAACGTAATAGTCAACACAGCATCATAGGCTTCCCGGAGCTTTTGGTTGTTCCTCAGGACCTGATACGGGGTGTGCTTATAAGGTAAACTGTAGAGCAGCACATCATAGGGGACAAAGACATAAGTTCCATCGGTCATTTTCAGATCATGAGCCAATTCCAAGAAATGTGTTTGAGTCTCTCCTCCAATCAAGGCTGAATGCATACACATGATGATTACTGAAACGGAAGCAGGAGACAGGGAGTTATGGTAATAAAACATAGAGCCAGAAACCAAGCAGGAGTACTAAATAAATGTGTTTTAACCAATCATTTAGAATTGATTTCTTTCCTATGCCCACAGGATGAGCAAGATACTAAGGTCCTAAGTTAAGGCTGAGTTATATGTGAGAACTCTAAGCTGCATATAGAGGCAAGGACACATCTACAGGCTGCAGAGCCTAATCCTAGACAAGAACAACAGTATAAGTTGGGGACAGAAAACTAAGTCACCAAGGTTGAAATGTCTATTGAGTTTATACCCTCATAGCACCAGGTATTAACTGTATACTTCTGGATAAATGACTTACCCTCACTGTGCCTCCAGATGTCAATATTTCATAAAGAGGTGGTGATAAAGAGAAAAGTCTTAGCATGGGTCTGGTATCTACTCTTGTATCTAAGAAGGACAGAGTGGAAGAGAGGCCCATAGCCACTATTGTTTTTGCTGTCCACTCATTACAAACATGCACTCCAGCATATTTTGGCTAATGTTCCTGGCTCTTACCAAAAGCTATTATAGACAATGAATGGTACTAACACATACTCATATAAATGCTACTAATATTGTGGGTGATATGTTCAATTTTTTCAGTCTAACTTCCTTATAATTGAAATTACTTTGCACTCAATTTAATTCTTCCCAGACTTATGAAACTATGTTGTTTGGCAAGGTTCTGCTAGAATAGATTGGATTAGAGGGGGCCACGGTTGAAGAATGGCAGCTATATCATGAGCCTGAAAGTTTTATATCCAATTTTGTCCTCGGGATGCTAAATGACTTTAGTTTAAGCCCACTTGTGCTTCAGTGCCCACATCTTCAAAATGCAGATTCCAATGCATTTCACAGGTACATTGAGTAGTTTAATTGGATAATGCCTGGCAAGTATTCTGAGCTCCTTGAAGAAAAGCAAAAGTCCTATCATCACTGGTAAATATTAATTATACATGCTTCTATGGAACCTTTCATCTCAGGAACTAAGTGTGCTTAACTACATTCAATAACTGGTCTTTGGCATTACCATATTGCTTCATGTGTTTTCAGAAGCTTTCTGTACACTTTGGAAATACTCCTGGAAAGTTTTGCTTTGGGACTACAGCTGCCACCCCTCAATTATAAGCTATCCAATAATTTTAAAGTTAAATTTATTGTTTGCTTGCTTGTTTACATTTTGAGACAGAGTTTCTCTGCATAGCTCTGGCCATCCTGGAACTCTCTCTGTAGACCAGACTGGCTTCAAATTCAGAGATCTGCCTCCTGAGTGTTGGGAGTAAAGGCATGTGCCATCACTGCTGGCTGACAATGGATATTAAAGATACACACACATACAACTTGGCCAAACTTGAGTTTTTAAATGACCATTAGTTCTTGGAAAATACATACTTTGAGAGGGTCTACATGTATTCTGATGCCCAGATCTTCCTTTGAATGCTCAAAGGAGATCTTTGGAGCTATTTCATGAGCCACACAAAGCACTGAGCTTCAGTTGTTGATAATCACACACTGTAGAATGGGAAAAATGTGGTACCAGAAAGGTTTGACTAGAGTTGGATTTAGGAAGAGATATTGAAACTGGCATTTCCCTCTGTGTTTGGCTACACCACCAAACATGAATTCATTTGATCCAGTCAATCCAATTAAAGGTATGTTGGAGGCAGGGTGAGCTAAACCATGTGCTTTAGTTAGTGGCTAGTTCATCAGTATTCGTGGCCAGTAAGTCAGTTTTGGCATTTCTCCTGCAAAGGCAGTGATAAACTGACTTCATCAAGGTTACCAAACACAGTTCCATTTAATTCCCTTAAGGGATATTGAAAATAGTACATGGAAAACATTAAATGCAATGAATTACTTTGTTTTTGTTGCGATATAAATACTTCAGAGCATGCAGTGGGAGCTATTACGATGTACCATCCAGACACATGCACTTCAGGACCAACACACTCACTCCCCTAGCTGCTGAGAATGTTCCCTAATGCCTCACCAATAATTAACCTCAACTGAAGAGAGCTGCCTCTCACAAGCTCACATGCCTTTAGCAGTGAAGTGAAGCTGGCTGGGTTGACACTGAGCCTATGTTTACAATTTCCAGACATCTGTAAGCCAGTAAACAACATGTCATTAGCTTGAAATTGGCCATAGTGAAGGTGACTTACTCTATGGAAATCAGCATACTACAAATCAGGGCTTTCTCAGTCCCAAGAAGATGCTTGCTAAAACAATTATTAGCACATTGTACCCATTCTTTGAGTCAGCCTACATCTAAAGAACAGTCTACACAGAAGTAGAAAGCCCCAGAGTCTTTATCTCAATTCTAGTTGTCCCAGCTCCAGAGTACCCCTTAGGGATTGAATGAGGCCTTTGTTGTTAATCCTTTCTGCTTAATTTTCTAGCTTCCTCTTTCTTGTGAGTGTTATACTTGAAAACAATCACCAATAGGCTTCATACACTCCAAGTTATATCTAGTACCAATTTCAAGCCATTATTATTACCCTAAACTGGCTTCTATCATGACACCCACAGTATTTGTTGCCTTAATTTGTATACAACATCTTCTTCTATAAAGCTGTAAACTTCTTAGGGCCAGAGACTATGTTCTATTTATCTTTGCACCTGAATACACAGACACACACACACACACACAATTGTTTAGATGGACGTTTTCATGCTAGCAAATTCCTGGGAGAAAAGAGTCTGCATTCATGTGTTTATTTTAAAGGGTTTGATAAGGTGTGTGAGACAGGGACATATTTGCATTAATAAAAAAGCATAACAATTGGAAGTTATCCTCTTGGGTAAGTAGATTAAATTCTAGCAAGCTAGCAAGCTTATATTTAATGCTGAGTGCTATTATCTTACCCTTCAATCTGAATCTCTTTTTTTTTTCATTGCCACATATAAATAATATTTTTTAAAGGGTCCAAATTTCCAAAACTAGGAAGAACACTTAAGAGTATCTAGCCCAAACTTTACCTCTCATTTTTAGATGAAAAAATAAAAACCTTGAGAGGAAAATTATCTCAGGCCTCTATTTTTGCAAGACAAAAACTTATCCATTGAACACAATTAAAGTGCAAAGCATAAAGACTGAATTCAAACAACAGCATCTTAACTTAATAGACTGAGTGCTTTGTGCATGGGGATTTATGAACGCATCTGTTCTATGGGATGGTTTTCACTAAATAGCTTTTATTATCTCAAAATTACATTCATTAAAATGGGATTTGACCTCTAAGTTGTTGTCAGAAAAGGATTAGTATACAGAAAACTTAAATCCTAGACAAGGTTTAGGTCAACAGGTGGCCACCAAGTAATATTAATTTGTAAGTTTCCATCTTGATTGTTAACAAGTCAAGCTCTTCTATAGCTGAAACATGAACCAGAAAACACATCCTCTAGAGATCTAATTCTACAAGAATGATACAAGCACTTTCTCTGGTATATGTGTACTCCACTTGAGCTGCCTAGCAGCCATGTCTTCAGACTGCAGCACTGCCTGGCGTAAGCTATGGAGGACCCTCTCTCACCTCTGGTGTTTCTAGAGAAGAATATCATGAAAGCCTAGAGAAAGGCAGTCTCTCAGTTCCTCAACCCTTCTTTTTCTTCCTATATAGAAAGTCTCTACCTACTATTTCCTTGAGATAGAAAATTTGTATTTTTCAAAGGGCGAAACTTTCAGACACTGTCCCTCAGGCCTATGATCCTAGGACTAGGGAGAAATGGGCAGGTTGATCTTGATGAAATGTTACAGAGCATGGCCAGCCTGGATTATAATAAGTTCAAGGTTAGCCTGAGATACACAGGAAGGCTTTGTCTTAATTTTTTCTTTTTTAAAAAAAGTATGTCTCACTTTGTCTCTCACAGCTATACTAACTATATAATCCTCTGTGGAGAAAACTGGGATCTAGCTTCACAGCTTGTGAGATGGGCATGGGTCTACAAACTAGTGCTAAAGAAACCTTAGGAACCACCCTCATGTTTGTGAACCCTCAATGAACAGAAAGCCCCTTTCCGTTGCCCTCCACCTGCATTTTACACTTTCGTGTGCTGTTTTCTTCCCATGACATTTATTTCAGCCTATTTCAGTTTAATAATTTGCTAAGACTGAAAGGAGGGAAGACCACAGGAGGAAAGAGACAGAGGACACAGGCATAGCAGAGGAAGCTTAGGTGTTTACAGGTCCTCTAGTGGTGGGTCTTCAATGATTTGACCATTGTTGATAGTGGGTCTGCTCATAAAGGCAAGTGGTCTTTCTCACCATTTATATCTGTGTACACTGACATTTATCTATAAGAAACTATATACCAAAATCCCTAACAGAACTAACACCATTTACCACAGTTGTATCAATATCACTGCTACTAATGTTAAAAACAGGGCCTAGGAGCTGGAGAGATGGCTCAGTGGTTAAGAGCACTGACTGTTCTTCCAGAGGACAGGGGTTCAATTCCCAGCACCCACATGGCAGCTCACAACTGTCTGTAGTTTCAGTTCCCAGTTCCAGACAAACACCAAGGGATATAAATAAAAATAAATTTTAAAAAAAGTTAAAAAAAGGGACTTAAAAACCTGGAACACTTGACACATAAAATCATTTATCAGTGGGTCTTAGAATTAAGAAAGAATAACAGAAGCAGAAAGACTGAATCATACATGATCCAGATATCACACACTCTCCAGCGCACGTGTTTTAGGTGCATATCTCAAGCAGAGAGAAAGCAGTAAAGTCCTTTCACAGATCAGTTATCAGGGTATAGTCCCTGGGCCAGCAGGGCCAGCATCACTTAGGAACTTACTAGAAATGCATATTCTGAACCACACACCAGCTTCTCTGAATCAGAAACACTGGAGAAGGAACTCAGCAAATTGTTTAAAGAAGCCCTTCGGGACGTTCTGAAGCTCACGTAGATTTGAGAGCCACTATGTCAGATAAATCTGAAGACATACATCCCAGCTCTCTCATTCACTAACTGCATAATACTAGGCAAGTTATTTAACCTTGCTGCCCCAGAGATCTTACTCATAAAAATGGAAACTAGCAACCTGTGTTATTTTATGGGTGCCTTGAAAGGATTGTATAAAACAGTCCATGTAAAGTTCTTTCGAAATGCCTAGGATATAATAAATTATCTATCAGTATTATGAATTATCAGTTATTCTTTTATGTACACGGATGTAATCAATGGAAAGAAGCTGATCAGGCCATGGCTATAAAAACAGAAAACTGTCTCTAATTTGAGGAGAGCAAGAGAAGGCCGTTTTGACTGCCACAGTGAAGGAATTTCAATTTGGAAAGATTTAATGGAAACCCCAAATGGACAACCAGGTAAACTCCAGTTAAAAGGATTTCAAACTAAGAAGACAGGAGGGATTGAAATAGTCATTTGCAAAGTCCTCTGAAGAGCTAGAGGTAAGGCCTCCTGCTGGCCTTTGTAGGAATAAGAAAAGGAACCCCTCCTGGGTGGATACAATCCCTCAGGTGCTCTGCATGGGGAGTGAATGCTTCTTTGTACCAAGGGACAAAAACCTCCAGCAGGGCTCACCGTTGGAGAAGAAAGTGGATAGAATTTGGACCCCCATATCTACTCTCCTAGGTTCCCAGGGTCAGGGCAAAACCTACATAATCCCACACAGTATTCCTGACTGCAAATTGAGGTCTTTGTCTTTGATAATTACCTCCACTTGACTTTGTTAGAAAGAAACGTAACTGGCAATCACTTCCAAGATTTAAAATAAATGAGCTGATAACCTTGAAAAGGCTGAATCCCTGTCCTCTGAGGCTTCATTGCCAGTATCATTTGGTGTTAACCTATCTACTTGTTCTTGTGAACCTCACAGATATTGTAGACTTCGAAGAACAAAAGCAAAACAGAAAACCTAACTCCTGGAAAAAACTGACAAATGAGATGGCCAATGTGTAAAATACCTTGTAAACACTAGAGCGCTGCCTACGTGTAAGACAGAACGAATAATGGTTGCTTTTGTGGTCTCTGTGACCTAACAGCTAATAAAGCTGGTTTCCCTTCTAAAAGTTTGTAGCTAGATTATTGTTACTTTTCTGTTTAATTGACCATTGCCTTTGTACCAGGTAAACATGATTCAGACTTGTTTCTGAGAAAGGCACTTCCTCTAACTCCAGTGAAGCACCCGTAATATGGCCTAATTGGAAACATTAATTTATAAGAAACAAAAGTGGCCTATGGACCAGAGCCTGCTCTTCTCTACCCTGCACACTCTTACCACCACCAGTCCCACCACCCACGACCCATGTCACATAGAAGTGCCATCACTATTACTATGAGTCAACCACCCAATTATCACCAGATCTTTTCAGGAAGGGGTCCCTTCCCATAGTATTTAGTGTTACAAAGTAGTCAATGAAAAACTCAGTACTACTGAATAACTTTGTCATCCTGGGGAGAACTTCCACCTTGGGTTACAATGTTTGGAGCTCTTGGTTTCACAGCCTAACAAGACTTCTTTGAAATGGTCCAAAGGCCTATTGTCTCACTTCTCTTCTGAACTCCTGCTGCTGCATCTCATCCACCAGTTGGCACAGACTCAAATCCTAACACGCAATTGTATCAGCTGTAGGAACCACATACTACTCCTTTGCCCACTCTACACAGAGATACATGAAATCACACTCGGTCTACAGCCCAACTTACAGCTCAATCTCTCTGCTCCCTCACGCAATCACATTGTGACTAATGGCAGTGAGATCCTGGGATGCCTCATCTGAGTTTGCTTGTATTTGTCAGAAACAAGAGGAAAATAATCCTGGAGCATAGAAATTTATCTTTATCCCCAATGTTGTCTCTCTCAGAGTCTTCCTCTTCCTGCTGCCTAGTGCCATTCTCTCCTTGTTACACAGAGGTTTTCATCGCTCCTTACATACATAGTCTCTGTTGCTTTCCCCCCTCACTCTCAAAATTCCCATCCCTTTACTGAGCCAATTCAATATCTATTGTTATCAAACAGACATTGGGACTAAACAAAGATAAAGGTAAAGATGACTGATCACTTCAAATGAGAAGTAATTATTTGCATTCTAATTAGCTTAAAGGCAGTGACTCTGAGCTATGGTTATGCCTTAGAAGTGTCTGGGAAGCTATTTAAAAGACCTTTTGCTAGGGACCCCACGACGGGCCAATTCAATTCAAGCCTCTGGAGACAGCTAGAGTCATTTTGTAAAGATGCCCAGGTAATTCTAATTGTCAGCTAATGCAAGGACTCTTGAAAACAAGATAGGCTGCCAATGGTAGGACACTAAAATGCATGACTGTTACCTCATTACCTCAAAGGATTTGGTGGTGGTGAACATGCAATACTAATTCCTCTCGGTGTGGTGACAAAAGAGCTCTGGAATTATTTAACATTTCATGATTGGGACCAAAATATCACTACAGTATTTAGAATAAGCAGGATATGGCACACTCATGAAATGTTAACTCATAAGAGACATGGGGCTTCCTGAAGCTCTGTACCATATTTTAAGTTCTGACACTATAAATGTTTTGATTCTAGCATGGCTCCTCTCAGAAAATTATTTTTCTCTCTTTAAAAATATGTCTGTGCTCAGCAAGTCCTCTGTTCTGTTATGAAGTAATCAGAGCCACTCCGACTGCCTAACACTGGTGATTTTATAGATGGGAACTTACAGACTGTAAGATTACTGTACATCCGAAAACTATAACCTCTGGCCTTCATCTTCTCGTAACAATCATAACAATCATAAGTCTAATAGTGAAGACACTTGAAATCTAAAATGAATTCTGCTTATAAGCTAGGCCTAAGGTGGACCATTGTCTAGTAAGTCCATTGTTTTGTTAAGGAAATGAATGGGGACCAGGACTAATCCTAGAAGCAATCAGTCTGACAAGTGGTTTCTGAGCTACAGGTCCTGAAGTGATAAAGTGGCTGCGGTCTGGCAATGAGCATTGTTCTCATCTATCACTGCCACTGCCAGGGGAAGGTAAGGAGGAGATTTATTTTAAAAAATCAAACAAAGCCAACAGAAAAGAAAACATCAAAACCAAGTGTCAACAACGGAAAGGGGGGAGATCTGATTCTAGAGAACCAGGATGGTTCCCTCCCCCAATCAACTCAAACCTTGTGTTACAGTGTGCCTATTTCCTCTGCAAGAATCATTTCCGGGCACAAAGCTTCCCCTGAAATGAGGGACATATTAACATAATGCATGCTTTGCTATGTTTCATTCATCACCTAAGTATCCTCCCTAGCAATGGCCCGAATGCTGCAGGGAGAAAAGTCCCTCTTTGGGAGGAAGGGAGGACTTTAGTACTTGGGAGAAGATAGGTTCTACGCGAGATGTGATGGCATAGGGGACTGGGCACCTATGAAGGAATGACTCAGCAGAGAGTCAAAAGTAGATCCCCACTCCATGATTTAAAATAAAAAGACGAAAATGAAATCGCTAGAGCACATTGCTGTGGTTAGTCTGAAACTGCTAAGGTCCTCAAGACAAAGACAGGATGTTGCTACGGTACTCTTGATGCCATCCTTTTACACCAGCTGCCAAGATCAGGCACTGGTACACAAGGGCATTTGATCACAGTGTTCTTGAAATACCTATTAAGTCCCTAAGATTGGCTCTGTTGAAGCTGCATTCTTGGGGTCTGCATATCCATAGAAGAAGACATGTACATCCAGAACTAGGGGAGAATGTGCTACTTTAAGGTAGGGAGGCAGAAAACCTTTTAGAGATTGTCATATCAAAACTACATTTAAGCCACAGGCCGGAAGCAAGCACTCACTGCGAATTCTGTCTGCCTGGCGAATGCGCTGCAGAGCTTTCTGGATGCTTTGGCTATCTTGTCCTGTGCTCAGGACGACCCCTACAGGTAGGCCGTGGCTCTGAAGAGCACTTGAGACTCGATTGGCTGTGTGCACCCAAATGTCTTCATCTGAGGAAATGACCCCAGCATGAGCCCACTGGAAATACTTCATGACAGTTACAAGCACCCGGATAGGAGAAGGGAGTGTCCGAGAAAAGGTCGGATGGCTGTGTTTGTTATCTAATTCATGATTCACACAAGCCCAAGAGAAAATCCCTTTGTCCCAGCTGCTTCCCAGGAGTGAGGCTGCCTCACAGTAGCCAGGGTTGGCAGGTCCAACAAATCCTGAGGCCATCTGCTGGTGGGAAATGAAACTGGAGAGGGCCTTTGAAGTCTGGCAGTCTTCATTAAGAATCACATATTCGAATGAGTGGCTCCTGTCAAAGGACACGTCCCGGCTGATTCGTTCAATTGCTAAACCAGCAGCCACCTCAGGCAGGGCCTTTGAGAAGAATGGATCACATGTCCAGGGGCCTATGACCCCTATCTTGTAGGGGAGTGCTTGCACACACCGTAGGAGGGACAATAGGACCAAGAGGCACATGTACTGCACCAACTTGGAGGATGCGAGGCCATGGTGTCCTGACAGTCTACTGGAAACGGCAAACCAGGACAGAAGGTGAGAAAAAGGCCAGGGTCCGAGGAACATAGCCTATAGCCTTGCTGCCTTCCAGCAAGCTAACGATGAGATATCGGAGGGTTACTCTGCCTTCTGAAGATGGACAGCAGTGTTTCCGAGTGCCTGTCAACCAGAGCAAAAGGTTTGTTACATGATTTCGGAAGCCTCTGGGAGAAATCACTTATGAAACAATGCAGTCTCCCACATTGAAATTTTCCTTTCTCTACCCCAACCAAAACTTTTCCTCATCCTGTCCTCCTTATCTCAACAGACAGCATCTTCTCCATCCACTCTTCACTCATTTGTCCCAGTCAAAAACTGTAATTATGGAGGCTCCTCATTTGCTATCCTCCACATTTAGTCGATCACAAGGCCACTTGATTTAACTTTGAGAATAACTGTCCACCTCACAATGTTGTGATAATTACAATGGACAACATATGGGAAGTGCTTATAACATGGCCTTGGTAATTATTAGAATTATATATGGTGGTGGTGTACACCTTTAATCCCAGCACTCTAGAGGCAGAGGTAGATGGATCTCTGAGAGTTTCAGGCCAGCCTGGTCTACAGACTGAGATCTAGAACACTCTGGGCTGCTACGGAGAAAAAATCCTATCTTGAAAAACAAAGCAAGAAAAAAATATTTTATGTACTTTTATAGTCCCAATGGTTTACAAGATGTCTATTTATCCCCATACTGCCTTTCTAGAGACAGATGAAAGCAGATAATAGCAATGGAAAAAGCGTGGTTTGAGGTAGCTCCCACAGCAGAAAACAGAAACAATTGTCTCAACCCAGAGGTGGGGAGAAGAAAGGCAGGAAAGGAGAGCTGAGAGGCAGGAGGGTTATAAGCACTCTATATTTCTGGCTGTGATAAAAGCAGTTTTTGTTTGGTAGCTCTGCACTTATAACATGCCATACTTTCAACCACAAGCAGGGAGGTGCTGGAAGAAAGGAAAGGGAAGGAAACAGGAAACAGGAGAAGGAAGAAAAGGGGAGAAAAAGATGGTCTCTAGAGTATGGGCTGAAAAAAGAAAGGTAGCCAGATGACTAGGCCTCAAGGTAGGTAGTGTTATAAGGCTTTCAGGGGGTTTCTCTTTGCTGATCATATGGTGAATGAATCAGAGTTTAAAATATATGTACATAGCTGAGCATGGTGGTGGATACCTTTAATCTCAGCATGTGAGAGGCAAAGACAGGCGGTCTCTGTGTGTTTAAGGATAGCCTGGGCTGTGACATAGAGAAAAACACCTGTCTCAAAGAAACAAAGTCCACATTTGGTTCCAGGATTTCAAAGCATTTGTTCTGCCTACCTGGCTTTATGGAATCAACCAAGGCAAAGGTCAGGTCACTGAGAGTTCTATATGTCCTTGATTTTCCAGACTTCTGCCATTGTACATGGCATTGTCATCTACAAAGTTCATGATCGAGAAATGTGCAATGCTGCTATCCACCCCTAAATCACAAAATAATCTTATAACATTTGAATACACTTAGGATTTGTTTTAGTTGGGCCAACTTTATAGCTATCCCCAGATGCATATCAGACATGCATGGCAGCCATGGGGTAGAGAATGGCCTAGAAAGCTAACAAGACGGAAAACAAGACAGCTTGGCAGCACCTATATGAGCCATAATGGACCAAGAGCATAGGAGCAAAGATGTAATTATACAAGAATTAAGATGAACTTTTCCAGGATGAAAACTATCAAGGAAAATCTCTGAGAATCTACAAGACCTAAAGGGCAATGAGAAAGGAAATCAGTCATAATGAAGACTTATAAACCAGTAAGAGAAAAGAGAAGTTTATTATATGGATGATAAAGCTTTCAGGATGCACGGTATTTATCAGTACGACACTCTAAAATCAAGTAAGTAAAAGATAGATAGGGACCCAGTAGACTTACACTCATTAAGAATGCAAGTTTGAGACCAAAATAAGAATGAATTAATGATGTAAAATCAGCCAAGACGACAAATGCAAAAAGTTTCAGTCCTTGCATAGATCACTCCATCTCCTGCTCTTCTTTCTTCATGCTCTGATAAATGTCATGTAGCTCTTCTCACACATGTCACATCATCTGACAAGGCCAGGATTTGGAAAACACCATGCTTTCTGTGTGGAATCCCTTCTTCTTTTTTCCCCATGCTCCCCTTCCAGGCTCTTTTGATAAACTCTACCTTCAAGAACCAATTGAAATGTTCCCTACTTTGTGCTGCCTTAGGTAACCCTCCCAGGTTTAGTTCCATGCACCCATATTCATAACTGTGAGAGAAGGTATAATGCTCATCTAAAGCTCTCTATATTTCTGGCTATGAAAAGGATACAGAACAGACTGATGTCTCTGTACTTACAGAAGATGGCAGGGAATAAGCAATGATGAAAGCAGCTGTGTGGAGAACAGATCCCACTGGACTGGGAGTTTCTGAAGCCAAGTTTCCAGCAAAGAAAATCAGATGAATGTATGTGAAATGAATAAACAGCATTCGAGTTGACCTGAGGCCATGAATGTTCTAGGCAGATAGAATTAATTGTCCCCTACTGTGATCACAATCGTTTGAAAGTGAAGACAAAAAATGACTGCAGAGAGTTCAAGGGTAGCCCAGGTATACGGAATGAGAGCCTATCTCAAAAGAAAATTTCAAAAAGAAGCTTTATGTCTTTTTAAAAGTTGATCAAGAGATATGATGATGAGAAAAATCATTAGTAAATACTTGCTTGAGTCAAATGGCAATAAAATGGCTTGGCTCTCCTCAGGGCCCATAATCAGGACAGCTGTGCACTGATCAGGCCATGCTATTATTTTTGTATTAACTGTAATCATTTTGCCTATAGTAGCCCTGTTGGATGTTATCTTGGCTCCAACCTTTAATTCTGTGAGAAACCCTAATTGAGACACATCTGGTAGATTTTAAAGACCCACCAAACTAGTGTGGCGAACGTTTTAAAAGACAATGAAGAGCAACTTG
The DNA here is from genome assembly GCA_004025045.1 of Sigmodon hispidus. Classification (NCBI taxonomy): domain Eukaryota; kingdom Metazoa; phylum Chordata; class Mammalia; order Rodentia; family Cricetidae; genus Sigmodon; species Sigmodon hispidus. The sequence goes on along the minus strand of PVIH01008893.1, from coordinate 62,547 downwards.
GGAAAGGAAGCAGTTTTGAAAGTAACATGCCAAAGACTGAGGGGTTTGAGGGTCAAAAACGAGGCTCCCAACTGCTTGAGGGATAGAGAAAGGTGATTCTGGGATGATTACTTGTCTGAAGATCTCAGATCCATTACAAGACTGGAAGATAATATGGTCTAATTAAAAAAAAAAACCCACAGCTGGTCTGTGAGCTGTGGTGGAAGCATGAGGGTTGAGACATAATCTAAAGTGAAAGGTGTGGGCTACAAGCTGAGGTCTAGCAAACAGCCACATGCTTCTTCCCCATTCCAAGTTTGTCCATTTCATGGGAGGGGTCCCTGTTTCCAGTGTGTTTTGTGATGGAGATACTGAATTATACACCTCTTTGCTTATTGACCCTCACTCTTTTAATCACCAGGAGTGTACAATACAACAACTCCATGTGGTGAACTGACCCCCATTCCCAGCAATAAGGTAAAAAACCTGCTACCATTCATATGTGGCTTGTGCATTACAAAATTCATGATGAAGCATCAACCCCAGGATAATGGTGTTGTGGTAGAGCTTGTAAAGGTAAGTGGGCCGTTAGAAGGGATTGACAAGCTTTGGAGGGACTTAGTGTTCACACAGGGATGAATGAATTCTTGGGAGAATGAATGCATCTTTATCGAATAAGTCCCTAGGGTTTTGTGCCGAGTGATCTCTTATATGTGTTCCTATCATTCAATGTCACCTGAAATGTTACAGTGTGCCATGAGGCCCACAACAGATGCAGCTGCGAGATCGATCTTGAATTTCCTGTTTTCAAAGCTGTGAGCTTAATAAACATCTTTCTTTATAAAATACTAAGCCTCAGATATGTTGTCATAGCAACAGAAAATGGACTATGAAGACAAACAATTGGTTCTTCTAACACAAATACACCAGTTTTATGAGTTCTTTTCCATAACCTGTACATTTAAATTAGAAATCAGCTCCCAGAATAATAAAAGCTAAAATGTACTGAGGTTTTAGTATGTGAAAAGCACTAGGTTATACCCCTTGCATATATTATCTTATTTTAATAACTTAATTTAAAGAATTTATTGTAGGTCTTAGAGGTACCTGCTGTCATAACTAATTATAGATGAGGAAAGAATACTGAGAAAGAACAGCTTGCCTGGGGGTGCACCATGGTAGACTGAGGATTTACTCTGCAGTTGATTAAACCCTGCAATAGAAAGCTTATCCATATCCCCTAATGTATAAAATAATTGAGATCCCCTCATTATACCTTCTATTCTACTCAAATTGAATTTTATTGACTCATTTGTGGTTTAAGACTTCCTTTGTCCTCTCCTCGCCATGAAAGAATAAATTAGACAAAGACATAGAGAAACAACACAAATTGAAAAGAACAATTAAAAATTCACTATCTAAATAAAAGAAACCTGCAATTCGTGTTAAACCTAGCCCTGCCACAACCCGATTTGAAGCAGACTGCTGCAAAAGTGGAAATGGGGGGGTCACTAGTTACGCTGTACTATACACAAAACCTACATCGGTGTTGAGAAATAGAATTCACCTGGTGCTCAATTTCTTCATCGGGAAAATGGAGCTTAAAATAATCTATAATCTTTTGAAGAACTGGTTCAATAAGTTATAATGCTAAGCACACAACTGTCTTTCTCTTCCTTGCTGCTTACAAAGTGGATTGTGCTGGCACTGAGGTCTCTGGATCCAGCTCTGCTAGTGACTGTGAAATTGTCAACGAATTGCTCCCCTCTTTGCCCTAACCTGGACTTTGGGATCTTCAATTCTCTTTCTCCTCTGGCATACACTGATCCTTCCTCTTCCAAACCACTTCACTACTGAAGTGCTTGCTAGACCACTCAACATTCCCCTGCAAAAAGCCTCCTGCCTCTAAAAGACTTCTTCCTCAAGTTTCATCCCCAACTCTTTTCCACCAAATTCCATCTCACAGATCCAGTTTCTTACTCTTGATTTATAATCCTTAAGCAAGGACCTAACGTCTGAAGCCTACTCCCTCCTTCAGTGTGTTTTATACTATGCTGACAGCATGTATCATTATTGTTACCCAACACACATTTAGAACTTGAGCATTTTGCTCTGCACCTGGAACATAGTAGCTGCTCAATAAATACTTGTTGAGCCATTAGAGAAGAGGAGAAGCAGAAATAAGATGGTTTTACATTACTCTATTCTTGAAAAGGCCCAATTTTAGACCTGGGTCAGTATCCACCTTTCAAAATTGTCCACAAAGTGAAGTTTGCCCACCATTTTATTCTCAGTTCTTACTGGCCTCTCCGTTAATAGACAGCAAAAGAACTCTATAGAAAACTCTCTTGAAATAATAGATAAGGGAAGAATGAGAATATCTGATGCCTTCTCCTATTCCTCTCAAGTAAACTGTTTGAAATAGTGATAAGAACATGTTCATGCCCAAATGATCAGTATCTAATTTGCAATACTTTCAAGCCTAAGTTACAGGTATGCGATGAGCATTCACGTTTTGAGGAGGATAATTAGAGCTTATGAATCAAAGATATCAGATGTCCTTGCTAGTGTAAGCCTGGCATTCTAATGGTATAAAGCAGGTCACTCTTCCCAAGCACAATGCCTGACCCATCTCAAATTTTAAAACATTTGCTTTTCTTGAAGCCTTTTCAAAGTTTATATACACTTAGACCATAGGCCCTTCCTCTAGCCATGGGTCAGCAAGTGCCCCTTGCTTATCCTTCCCAGTTATTGCTTTTTTCCTTCATTAACTGCAAAGTTAATGCTTCACCAAGCTGAAGATCTGCCCTCTCACTCTTTCTGGTTTGTATGGCATTAAGCACTCTTCTAGGTCTCCCTGGAGAACCAGAATTGTCTAGGTCACTATAGCATCTTCATTTCCCAGCTCAAGACTTATGGGAGGAAAACTTATTCTTTAAAAAGTACGAATAGAGGAGCAAAAGGAAGGATGGAAAGGAGTACAAGGAGGGAAAGGAAGAAGGAAGGATGCCTTCACCTGTTAGTTTTGATGTAAAAATAAAGTATAACGTTCTTGTGTAAAAACCCTTGGTCTATAGCCTTCAAAACAAGCCCTCGGGAATATTTCCTAGGGTTAATGGAATCACAGACATAACTAAAATGAAATCTGAAGTTATGAAATTTTGGAACTAGAATACTACTGACCCACAGTTCTGAAGCTGTTGCCTAGGTAACTCAGATATGAAGATCTGCATGGGGGTCAAGCTTTCTCATGCAGTGCTTAGTACATAGGGATGCACTGTTTACTTTCAGGTAGCTCTCCCAATCTTCTGGACATACACAAAGAAAGACTGTGACAGATAGAGCTGAAGGAAATGGCTTCTCATCCTAGCTTGTCAAGCTGGGGACTTCTCCGGATGATTGATCCTCACAGTTACAGCCTGAATCAAGTTAACAGCTTGGCTAAGACAACATCAGGAAAAAATAAAAAAGAATCATGAGAGAAAGTAAATGAAAGCTTGGAGAGTTTTTAAATCCAGAAGTCAGAGTCTCTCTCTCTCTCTCTCTCTCTCTCTCTCTCTCTCTCTCTCTCTCTCTCTCTCTCTCTGTTTCCTCTTATCCTCTCTGTCCCTTTCTTTTATCCACATATCAATAAAAATAACATCTCAGGCAGCGTCTGAGCTCACAAGTGGGCTGTCCCCTCCCATCACAATCTCTCCTATAAACAAGAGTTATCGACTACTTACCATGTAATTCACCATCCAAATATCTTCAGCGGACAACCTGCACATGCAGATCTCAGGCACAGCTACGCCAATGCATCCATTTCCACACATCTATTGGGTTGTTCTTAATCCTGCCAAGGACTCTGGTCTGTTGACAAGTTCCATTGAAAGAGTAAAGGATTGTGAGGCATAGCAATCCTGTGGAAAACCACTCCAGTATCCCCCACCAAGATCTGGATTAGGATTTAGAGTGACACCTCTAATCCTTTAAACTGATCCCACCTGTAAGAACTGACCTAAATGCACTGACCCAGAGATTAACAATGAGAATGCTCTAGATGTATGCATCCTCCACGGGCCACTGTTTCCTTCTACTGTTCTAGCCAGACTCACATAGCGTTGGATGTCGCCTGTGTGTCCCTCCTTTTTTCCTTTCCATATAATAACTACAAAGCTCCTTTTTCTCCAGAACAGTTCTCTCTAAATGCCAGAATATTCATCAGCCGTGTTTTGGGTCCATAATATGAATGATAATCCAAGCTGGCTTCCTGAAAAATTCAAAGTGTATGAAATTTCTCTCCCTCTTGCATCCCCCTGAAGGGCCTGCACTGCCTTTCCTCCCAAAGAGGGTTTTGAACTTCCCTGCACTCTGGTCCTTCTTCTACTCCCTTTAGAGTTCAGATGTGATCTTTTCCCCATCACCTCTCTTTGGGTGCTTGCACACCATTTATTCAGGGCTCTACTCTGGAATCCAGAGTTTAAGAGTTGAGTTATTAATGAATAAAAATGATTCCTATTAAAGTAATGGGTTACTACCTGACAACCATTTTTTCTAATAGCTTAATTTTGGTATAATTCACCTATCATATTTATTCTCATGAAATATATGATTTAGAGTGTTTTAATATATTCACAAGACTGTACAATTATTCGCGCTCTCTCATCCCCGAGTAATTTTGTTTGGCCCACAAGGAAATGCTGTGCCTGGTTAAAACTCATTCCTACTACTCCTTTCCTCCTGTACTTAGTGAGCCACTGATCTAGTTCCACTTTCTGTGGACATCATTCCTGGACATTTGCTATTAGCTAGAATCATGCAGTATGTGGCCTTCTGTATCTACCTTGTTTCACTTACCATGATGCTTCCAAAATCCATGTTTGTTCTATTATTCATAAATACTTTACTCCTTTTTATTTACATAAATGATTCTCTGGGCATGTATGTGGACATGTGTGTATATGCAGAAATAAGAAGTTTCATGTCTTCCTCAATCACTACTCACCTTATTTTTTTGATACAGGGTTTCTTGTTGAACCAGAATTTGGCTAGAGTGGTAGTTAGCAAGCCTTGGGGATTCTCCTGTCTTTGTCTTAGCATCACTGAGATTATAGGAGCATGCCACCGTGGCAGGCTTTTTTATGCATGTTCTGGGAGGTGTCCATGCTTGCACAGCAAGCATTTTACAGACTGAGCCATCTCTAGAGCTGCAATTACATATAAAAATTTTAGGTCTCAGCATTCAGGAGGCAGACTCAGATGAATCTCTGGATTTGAGGCCAACCTGGTCTACAGAGCAAGTTCCAGGACAGCCAGGGCTACACAAAGAAACCCTGTCTTGAAAAACAATAATAAAAACCATTAAGTGAAAATATTTTCTTTTCTCTTGGGTACATACATAGAGTAGCCCTGGGCATCTGTATTCCCCTTAAGCCTCTTCAGTGGGAGCCCATTCTTTCCTCCCCCCTTTACATAAACTCAGAGGATTGAACTTGGACCTCTTATAAGTTCCTTCACCTACTGAACCATCTAGCTGCCCCCATCTTCCTTTGCAATTACAGTTATAAAGAAAAGAAAACACAGTCTCTTTACTACTAAACACTAAACACTACAGAGGACTTCAAAGACATATATCATGGAAGAGTGGCAAAGGGTACTGGGTAGCAATCCTCACATTCCTTCTACTACAGAGACGCAGGCTGGAGCATGGGCTACAAAAACAGATCCACAATGACAAGTCCCTAGTAAGTCATCTAGAATGAGGCCTTGGAAAATCTTTCTTCAAGTCTGGAAAACTTGTGTTAACCTGGGGAACACTAAAAAAAATAAGTTTGAAAGAAGAGAAAAAAAGAGATAGGGGAGAGAGTATATGAGCAAAGGGATCAGGATCATGAGGAGGAGACCCACAGGGAAGGCTGACCAGAGCTATTGGGAGCTCACTAACTCACAAACAACCACTGAGGAACCTTCAGGGAAAGGAATTAACCCTGCAAAGGTAGATGACTGTCAAATGGCCTGGGCAGTTTGTGGAGCCTCTTGCAGTAGGATCAGACTGTGTTCCTGTGCATGAACTGACATCTTGAAACCCATTCCCTACAGAAGAGCATTTAATAAGAGCATCCCAGATTTAATATTGGGATGAGAGACTTGAACCTACCTCAACTGGATACACCAGACTGAACTGACCTACCTTGGGACTCCTTGCCCTCCTTGGGGAATGGATGGGGAATGGGGTGGGCGAAGGCTGAGAGAGGACTGGGAGGGACTGGGAGGAGGGAAGAAAGGGGTAGCACTGGTATGTAAATTTAAAAAAAAAAGAAAAAAGAGAAAGCCTACTGGACAAGATGTTAGACCAATTTACACACTCTCCTATTTCCAATGAGGGCTCTTATTGGCAACTTTCAATCCCTAAAAAGCTTTCATGTGACCTTATGCCACTGAAATTTATTTAAACATTTTTGAACAACATTTATCTCTATGTATATGAGTATTTTATCTGCATGTATGTCTGTGCACCACATGCATGCAGTGCCCATGAAGGCCAGCAGAGGGTATCAGATTCCCTGAGGCTAGAGTCATAGGTCCTTGTGAGCTGTGTGTGCTGAAAATTGAACCTGCATCCTCAGGAAAAACATCTAGGGCTCCTAAATGTTGAACCTCACTCATCACTGAAATTCCTTTAGCCCATTCAGTAGCAAAGGTCTCTCTCCATTTATCATGTTTATTATGCTCAACAGGAGTTACCAACAACATGTATTTTTTAAAAGGTTAGTCTGGGGTCAGGAGCAATATCATAATTACCAATTGCTGTGCATTTCCTCACAAGTAGCACTGCTAATGTATTATTTATTTTTCACAACAGCCCTAAGACACAGGTCTGTTAGGGACAATTTCTTTTTTTAAGATTTATTATTTATTATGTATACAGTATACAGAAGAGGGTACCAGATGTCACCATAGATGGTTGTGAGCCACCATGTGGTTGCTGGGAATTGAACTCAGGACCTCTGGAAGAACAGTCAGTGCTCTTAACCACTGAGCCATCTCTCCAGTCCCCATTAGGGACAATTTCTAACCTCACTTTACATGTGAAGAAACTGATTAATCCCACATAGGTTATGTGGCTTGACTAAAGTTAAACACTGTGTGCATTTGCAACAATTGCATATGGAACCTAGTCATATGCACAATTTCTATAGGCTGATAGATGTAAAATAAAACAGCTTTGAAGATAAAAAAGAAACTTAATCATATTTTGTAATATTTTTAAAGTGGTATGATAATTGTATTAAAATTTTTTAAACAATAAAAAAAGAACCTGACTCTTAATAATTTTGCTATATTCTGACTGCACAGGGATAGGAAGGTAATTTCTATGCATATATATTTTGTGAATATATGTGTGTTTATCTATGACATTACAAATTGGCTTGATTTTTCTGCAGTTTTAACTGGACAGGTAGAATTTTGCTTCATCTGTTACAGTCAGTATTGAAAACATGTTCAGAATAAAGTTCAGTGCTTCCCTCTGGTGGTCAGCTTTAAAACTGAAATGAAAACTAATGCTGTAATGACAGCACATAGCCACAGGATGCCACTATTATATCATCATGACTATAAAATTCCTCTAACTTGAATTTTTAATGTTAATAAAAGGGTTCACTTGCTGGTTATGAAAACATTCTGTGATGCAAAACAATACAAAATAATTAAAATATGTGTTTATATTGATAATCATATAAGTGTTTGTGTTGTTGAGCCAAGATTGCACCTTACAATGCAGGCTGGCCCAAACTTGTTGCCATCTTCCTGCCTCCATCTCCCAAGTGCTGTGATTAAAGGTGTCAGCCGCCACACCAAATTTATATTTTATTTTATTGCATTGCATTTTATTTTATTGTATTTCATTTTATTTTGTGAGGCAAGGTTTCATGTAGCTTTTGCTGGCCCAGAACTAACTGTATAGACCACCTAATTCTACTTCCCAATTGCTGGGATTACAGGCAAGTACCATTATACCGAGTGCAGTTATTTTTGAATGACATTACAATGCACATTTTCTCATTAAAATAACTGGGCCTACCTTCAAACCATTAAAATTATACATGCCTTGAAACATCGGCTCCATCTTTCATAACTATATGAACTGAGATTAGATTTGTAAATTCCTTAAATCCCAATTTTTTTGTGGAGATTAAAGATAATGAGTCCAATTCACAGAAAGAGCTCAAATCATGTTTCCCAAGCCCTTTTAAGTCTATGATAGGCCCTCTGTACTTTTGCTTTTGGAGTCCATGGCCCATATTCTCTCCCACATACATTGACATGAAATGCTAAATATATATTTGAAGCAGAATTTAGAGGCTTGGAGAGATGGCTGAGCACTGGCTGCTCTTGCAGAGGGGTAGGGTTCAGGTCCCAGCACTCACATGATAGCTCATAACCGTATGTAACTCCAGTTCTGGGGATTCCAGCATCATCTTCTGTTCTCCGCAGGAAGCAGGCATGCATGTGATACACAGGCATCCATGCAGTCACTCATGTGCATTGACTAAAAATAAATCATCTTAAAAAGAAGAACTTGGGGAGTTTGAAAGCTTTGACTTTTAAATGTTTTGCTTGTCCTTTTTTTCATTTTGGTGAAACTTTTGTGGTTGTTCTTTGGTATAGGCTCTCATGTAGAGCCCAGAGTAGGCTCATCTTACTACAACTAAGGATGAAACTCAACTTCTTTATATTTTAATTATTTTTATTTTATTTTGAGTAAGTATGTGTGTGTGTGTGTGTGTGTGTGTGGTTTTCATTGTCCACCTTACTGAGTATGGAGAGTAGTTGAGGTTCTGTACACAGAAATGTTATTAAAGGCAGCTTCCTGACCTTATTTCTAATCACTTGATCTCAGGTATGGCTGTTCTTATGATGGGTTGCATAAATAAGATGAAAATGAGAGAAAATTCTTCTAAATACCATACCAATCAAGGGTCATGCTTGTAGCCAACCAAATACTGCTGCTGAGAACAAGTATAGTCAGAAGAACATCTGCCTGCCTGCTGGCCTGCCCATCCCATCTCCCTACCTCATCCTGTGCAAACACCCCCCCCCACCCTGCCTGCCTGTCCAGATTGCCCTCTCAAGACACAGAGAGACAGGACATGAAGTCAGTTCCCAGAAGGCAAGCCCGACTTAAACATATTGGTTTTTTTCCCTTGTGGTATTTGACACATGCTAATAGTGGCTCTGAAGAGGCATAAAGGGCAACATAGCTTTAGGTAATGTTTGCAAGCTCAAGAGAACAAAAATCAGAGTTTGAGGTTGCTCAAGCCCTAAGATTTGAGTAGCCTTGAATTTGAGGAGACATCGAAAAACAGAACTGACACTAAGCATACACACTGCCATCCTTTAATCTGTCAATTGTGTTGCAAAAAACAAAAGACTAGAAATGAAGGAGAGTGGCTAAAAAGAGCTGTGGAGCTAGCCAATGCTTCACAAAGCTAATGATGAACTTCTCGAAGAACACTGACCATTTCTGCATCTCAAGTTGTGTCCTCCTTGATCTTAGGAATGTGGTAGGCTAGATACAAATGGAGTCTAGCAAGTCTTGCAACCTAACCTCCAGTCCTAATCCAGAGGCTGCATTGATTCAAATAATTTGTATTTCTGCCACTTGACAGAAAACAGTGTGGGTCATTTTTGAAAGAACACAAGGTTATCAGGTGTCTGTATACTTTTTAAAGTGCAAAAGCACAAAGTCAGTTTTTTTTTAAAAAAAAAAAAAAACCTGAAATATGAAGAAACAACACCAAGAAGAAAAGGCACAGTCAATATACACAGACCCAAGATGACCGGGTTATTGCAGGTAAATGGCATGCGCTATCAATATGTAAGAACATGAAAGACAGCACAGTGGATTTCACAAGAAAAAAACATAATGTAAGAGAAAATCAAATGGAAATCCAAAACTGAATACACAAAAAGTAAAATTATAAATTTAATAGAATTATGTTTTGGCCAACATAAGGACCAAGATTTACCAATATTTGGTAGAATATGACAAGTGTCCCTAAACTGTCCCTTTTGAAAGACTATCCTCCCTCCATTTTGTAGAACAATTTAGGACTGCCATGTTCATGTCTTGTCCTCCTTCTATTCAAATGTGGGCATAATTTCCTACCCAAATAAAGTGGGCTGCCCTAGGAGTTTTAACTTTGAGACAAATAATATACAATGAGCTAATTCACAGTACCAGTGATACCTTAAGAAAGTAGCCCATTATTTTCCTCTATATAAATCATAGTAGATACTATGGCCCATATTTTCTGAGACCAAATTGTTTATTTTTTCTGGAAGAAGTCATCCCACCCTCTTCCAAATTGGTTTCTTGACTAGCAACTATATTGGTTTATGTAAGTAATAAACCAACTTCCACATCCCAGTGGCTTAAATATGTAACTCTATCAATTTCCTAATCCTAAGGGAATGAGCTAGAAAACTATGCTCCACAGTCATTTGGTTCCACTGTGGCTATGTCTACTTTAGACTTTGATAATTGTCTTAGTTGGAGTATCTATTGCTGTGAAGCGACACCGTGACTATGGCGACTCTTATAAATAAAAACATCTAATTGAGGTTGACTTACAGTTTAGAGGATTAGTCCATTATCATCATGGAGGGAAGCATGGCAGCATGCAGGCAGATGTGGTGCTGGAGAAGGAGCTTAGAGGTCTACATTGGGTCCACAGGCAGCAGGAACAGATAGCGAGACACTGGGCTTAACTTGAGTGTCTGAGACCTCAAAGCCCACACCTAGTGACATACTTCCTCCAACAAGGCACCACCTCCTAATAGGGCCAATATCTATGAACCTATGGGGACCATTTTGAGTCAAACCACCACAAGAATCATCAACATTTAACTGTGAGTATCAAATGGGGGGATGTATAGAAAATGGGACACAGCATTTCTATTTATATTGCATTGTCCACAACTCAGGAATATAGTCACATTTTGCAATAAGGTGAGACAAGAGGTGTAATCTGCATCGGTTTCTAGAAAGAAAAGAACTTTGATGCATTAATTTCCTGCATTACATGGGAGATAAATTCTAAGCCATCTACCCATGATGCATAGTACTGAAACCTCATATAGTATTTTCTTAGACATAAATACCTATATCAAATTTAATTAATAAATTAGGTATAGTAAGAGATTATTCATGAGTAACAATAAAATATAACAATGATATCAATATATGGAGATAAAACTGAAAAATCCATTATCTTTGTACTTTGGAACACAGGTTCCTTAAACACAAACAATGGCACGCTATATGTAGCAATCAAACTGATAACCAAAGCTGCTACTAAGTGAATAATCAGAACATAGAATGTGCAGTCTGTATACACTTGGCAAAGAAATGATTCATGTCGCAGCCAGAACACAGGATGGCATAAGATTTTACCATACTTCTCAGAACTGCAGGCAATTTAAAATCTAAACATTGTTTTACAAATTTTCAACATAATATTTTTGGAGCACAGATGACCAGGAGAAATTGAAACTTTCTAAAGTTAAAGTATAGCTACAGGGAGATCACTGCAGTGATGAACCTCTACACTCTATTCTATACTCAAGAACTCTGTCACTTGCTAACAAAGAACCACAATGAAGACAGTATGTAATATATATCTACATATTTTTTGTGTTAAAAATAAAAAAGAAAGTTATAATTAATATAGGAAAGATTATATATAATAGGTATAATAATTATATATAATAATAAATAATAATTATATAAGGAATGTTTAGTTTATTAATAATTGATAGATTTGAAGAAAGTATTTTATAATTTACTTTATTTTGGTGAGTTTAAAACATTGTTTTTAATTTATTTTGTATTTAACTTACATTATTAATTAAAAATTATATTTTGATGTTTTTTAAACTTATTTTAATTTTTAAAAAATTTTTTATTAACTATAATTATTAATTACTTTATTTTTAAATTTTTTAGACTTAAGAAGGAAATAATATTAAGTAAATAGTAATTTTTAAAAATTTAAGAAATGAAACAGTTGGCTGTCTGGATAATCACTTAAAAGTTTTTTTGTGTTGTTGAAATATTTATCTTTGGCCTATAGGCCCAGTATGTTTGACAGACTTTTTTGGGCAGCAGGATATTTGAAGTAGGCAGGGAATTAACAAATGACAGCCAGCATGCTGTTTTATTAAAACAACAACAAAAACTAGGGGTTTTTTTTAGTTATTCTTTAAGAATTTCATAAACGTGTATTTTGATTATATCCACCTTACATCCCTCTCCAATTCCTCCTGGACAACTCCATCCATGTGGCTCCATCCCAGTTTTCTTTTTTACCCCAAGTCCAATTAGTGCTACCCATATGTGAGTGAGTACAGGACCATCCAGTGGAGTATGTGTCCCACTGGTTTCTGAGTTAAAAAAAAGTTGGAACCCATTCATGCCCAGTTAATTACATATTGCCTATAGTTGCTACCCACATATGATGACAAGGTTCAGTAGTTACAACAGGGAATATACAGCCCACGAAGCCTAAGAATATTTGCTGTCTGGACTCTGATAGAATGCTATCAACACCCACATAAGCTATTGAGAGCCACTGTAGGAAGGTAAGCTGGTGAATGCTATACGAGATAACACTACCACACAGATATACATAGATATACACTGACATGTGTGAGATAGTCTTTTGCCTTGAGCTAAGAGGGTATGTACTTGTTACTTTTCTGTTGCTGTCATAAAATAACATGATCAGAGCAATTTAAGCAAGGATAAGTTTATTTTAGTTTTATGGTTCTAGAAAGTCAACAACAGCAGGAAGGCATAGCAGCAGTACTAGACATGATAGCTAGAGCAGGAAGCTGAGAGATCAGCTTGAAGAGATCAGCTTGACACCCTCAACCACAAGGAGAAAGCAGAATACCAACAGAAAGGATGACAAGGTCATCAACACTCACAGGCAGCCCTCAATGACATACTTCCTCCAGCAAGGCTCAACTCCCAAAGGTTTTTAACCTCAGAGCAATCCTGTAGAACACATTCCCCCTAGTTTTCATGGTATGCATGTGAATTCACCTTTCCATGTTTGAAGTGGCAAGTACTATTTTTGCATTCCATATAATTCTATATGTATCATTCCTTGGAGGTAGTGCTTGTGGAAGTTGGGCTTTCTTTTTAATTCTACTGTCCATTAGTGCAATAGTAACTAGACAGGACTTTTAGACAAGGTGGTTTTGATTTTCAAATTTGTTCCTTGGTTAGGGTGAGGAGTTCTATAATCTGAAATTTTTCTATTCTTTCTTCCGCTTAATACTTATGGTGGTTTCAATGAGAATAACTCCCATAAGCTCATAGATTTGAATGCTTGGTTACCAGGGAGTGGCTCTACTTAAAAGGATTAGGGAGGTGTGGCCTTGTTGGAGTAGGTGTGGTCTTAGAGGAAGTATGTCACTGGGGGTAGGCTTTGAGGTCTCAGATACTCAAGCCAGGCCCTGAGGCTCTCTCTCTTCCTGCTGCCTGTGGTTCAAGATGTAGAACTCTCAGCTACCATGTCTGCCTGTATGTGGGTGGCCACGTTCTTCACCATGATGAAAATGAACTAAACCTCAGAAACTGTAAACAAACCCCAATTAAATGATTTCTTTTATAAGAATTGCCATAGTAATGTCTCTTCATAGCAATAGAACATTAACTAAAAGGCTACTAAATCAGATCATCCTGTTACAATGCTACTTAACATGTTTATTGTATTATAATTCATATAGTTTAGTTTTTAAATTAAAATTTATTTTAAAAAATAATGGAAAATAAAGAGATCCATATCAATACACTAAGAAATAAGGTAGAAGAACAATGAGAAAGTTCAAAATATCATGTTGAATGTAGACCTAGATTCAAATAAATCTGTAGGCAAGTCTTCCCCATTTACTCCCTGAGGCAGCAGCACCTCAGGACAGGAAAAGTTGCCAGAATGTGCAGTCAGCCAGAATCTGGGTAAGGGACGGTCCACTGATGTTTCTGATGTTTCTTGCAATGATGACTCCTCCGATCAAAACTATGGAGACACGTCTGATGCTGGTCCCATGCAGAAACACATTGGACCACCTGGTTGCAAAGAGACCATGGCTGACTCACACCTCTAAACCTAGTAGTGCAAGATATTTAGGTATTTGAGAATTAGAGCATAGGTAGTACCTATGATATAATTGAGCCCCACCCCCAAAGAGGAAGGCTGTGAAGCTAGAGAAGACACAGAGGCAAAGGTTCTCAGACAATCCAATTATTCCATGGCAGTTTTTTACTTCCTCCCAACCATCACAGCAGGCTATTAGACTCAGTAATGCTGAGCTGTAACATTCTGCAGAGCCTTCCAGCTACCAACATAGACAACTGAAACAGCTGGGTGTTATGTGACATTCTATGCCCTCTGTGGCTGGAATATTTGATTTTGGCACTAACACCACCTTTTCTAAAAGCCCTGCAACTCAGGATCCTGCTCTGGGTAGTACTACTCAGGAGCCTCTGGCAACAGGGTTATAGTGCTTGAGGCTAGTGACACTGTTTCAAAATATAGGGTCAGGGAGTAGGGAGGTATGGAGACTGGGGTCAGACTGGGGTCCTATGTCAGATTCTCCAATGTCTCATAATCCTACATTAAGAAAGAACATCCTCATTTCCCTTGTCACTGCAAGTCAGGATCCTGCTCTGGATAGTGCTATGTACTCCTGATACCAGCTCCCTAGCTCCCTCAGCTACTGCCACCCCACTCCAGGCAGTCAGCCCTAGGTACAGTGATTGGGCCTTTCTGAGAAGTCTTGTCTGTATGGCCTATTTAGGGGATTTCCTGTTGGGAGCCAAAGTCAACTTAGCCATATTTTATAAGTTAGCTCCTCTGCAGCTAGCCAGCAGTATAGACTAGATAGCGAAATACTAGAGACTACACATCCTTATTGTTAAGCTGAACCATGACTTCAGGCTTTCTCTTTGACCTTCTCAGATCAGCAAGGTGACCTTCCCCAGACCCTCAACTGATAACAGATAGATTTCCATATCAATTTTACCCTGTCTGTTACTTCTCCTCACATTCTTTTGAACATCCCACCCCTTTCCTCTCAGCTACCTACATGGCAGAGATTCTGTATAAATATTGGCTGTAATAATAAAGCTTAGGAGGACTTGAACAGAGAGATTTGTCTTGTCCATCCGTTCTTTGTGTTCCTGCCTTCCATTTGTTTCATTCCTAGATTTAGGTCCACGCTGAAGACCTTGCTGGCCAGGGGAAAATACTCCTGATACCAGCTCCCTAGCTCCCTTAGCTACTGCCACCCCACTCCAGGCAGTCAGCCCTAGTTACAGTGATTGGGCCTTTCTGAGAAGTCTTGTCTGTATGGCCTATTTAGGGCATTTCCTCTCACCCATAAGGGAAAGTAATGCTATCTCAGAGGAATCAAAGCTGTAGTCTCTTTTATTTATTTATTTAAAAAGTTTTTGCATATCTATCTCTGCTCCCCCACCCTTCCCACCTTCCAGTCCCTCCCAGTCCTCCCTCCACCTCACCCCACCTCATCTATATCCCAAGAAGGGCAAGGAGTCCCAAGGTGAGACAGTTCAGTCTGGCATAAACTTGCATTTAAAAGTGTTTCTCTCCCACTCTGTCACCCATTCCCTTTCCCTTTCTCCTCCCTGTCCTTATATTTTGAAACAGTGTTACTAGCCTCAAGTGCTATAACCCTGTTGCCAGAGGCTCCTGAGTACTGCAGTCATTTGTGTGCCACCACTCTGGAGCAGCTAGGAGGCCCATCTCTTACTTACCTTTTAATTGTGTACCCATAACACATTGGGCTCATGTGGTAAAATATCCCTCTTACCAATAGGCCACACACAGGCTGATTACAGACTGGGGTCCTATGTCAGATTCTCCAATGTCTCACAATCCTACATTAAGAAAGAATATTACTTCGAGCAGCAAAGTTTATTTCACAGTGAAATGTTACTATTGTTTGTGCACTTGGACTTGAATGAGAAAGATGAAATAGTGAAGCTCAAGGGCTGGCTTTACCCTCAGGCCCCAAGGTCTGTATCTCTATAGGGCACCAGCTAAGGCTCAGCTTTGAACTGGCCAAAGCATCATCTGAAGGTGAGCACGTTCTACCAGTAAGAGAGAGATGTAGAAGGGAAGCAGAGAGTATATCCCAGAATTGTTGGTATCTACATACCAGCAGACACTCAAAGGATGCTGCTATCAGCAGCTTGTATTCTAGAAGGAAGGGTAAGGGGCTCATCAACTAAGAAAGGAGGTGTTTCTGGGCTGGATGGGGCTCAATCAGGTCTGTTGATCTCATCTTATTTGTGTGATAATGATACACTGGGATGTGGGTATTCACTACATCTTAGGGTTTTATTGTTGCAATGAGACACCATGACCATGGCAACTCTTCTAAAGGAAAGCATTTAATTGGGGCTGAGTTACAATTTAGAGATTTAGTCCATTATAAGTATGATAGGAAGCATGGTGGCAGGAAGGTAGACAAGGTGCCAGAGAAGTATCCAAGAGTTCTGCAGATCCCGAGACAGAAGGAAGAGGGAGAGACATTGGGCATAATGAGCTTCTGAGACTTCAAAGGCCATCCTCAGTAACACACTTCCCCCCATAATGCCACACCTACTCCAATAAAGCCGCATCTCCTAATAGTGCCACTTCCTATGGGCCTATGGGGGCAATTTTTATTCAAACCACCACGTTCCACTTCCTGACCCCCCCATATGCTTGCATCCATATCATAATACAAAATACATTTAGTCTAGCTTCAAAAATCCCCATCATCTATCACAGTAACAGCACTGTTTACAAGTTCAAAGTCTCTTTTGAGACTCTTGCAATCTCTTACCTGTAAAGCCCTGTAAAATCAAAATGAAAAAAAGTAGATTACATAATTCCATCCTATAATGGCACAGGATATACATTACCATTCCAAAAGGCAGGAAGAGAGCATAGCAGGGAAATACTGTATCACAGCAAGACATAAAGCCAGCTGGGCAAACTCCAAACTCTGCATGTCCATGTCTGATGTCCAAATGCTCTTCAGATCTCCAGCTCCTTTCAGCTTTCTTGACTGTAACACACTGATCTCTGCCGAGCTGCTTCAACTCCCTATTAGCAGGTCTCTTCAGCATTAACTCTCAAACCCTGTGACAAAAGGCTGAAGTGTCTTTTTAACACATAAAAGCAGAGATGGCTGATAGGTTCTCCCAACATCCCTCAGTCCCTATGTGCTACAGAATATGGCTGGCAAATCCTGCCCCCTCCTCTGAACTCTCCAGCCCAGAATCTGGGCTGCCCTTCCCCCAGGAGCTCTTCCCTATATAATCCAGACATTTTTGGTTACCTGTCCCATTTTTACCTTTTGCCTTCTTGGCTGCTGTACCTGTACCTCCCCGTTTCCCCTCTTCCTCTCCATCCCCCTCTTCTCACATGTCTCAGAGTCATGTCTACTCTGGACTCTCCATGGTGTCTCTACCTCTGGCTATGCTTTCCTTCTTAACCCACAATAAACCTTCTTCTATGTAGGCCCCTGCTCTGACCTTCACCTGCACTCTGAGCCTTGAAGAACATAGCCTGTAGATTGCCAGCTCCACGCCCTGTCAGTATGTTCCTGCCTTTCTGCCTGGGGAAGTTAGATAAGGAAGTTGTTTACCTGGTAAGGATTCCTGACACTCCACGTAGCTGAGCCAACTTGGCTCAGGTGAGCTGCATCTTATGCCCCTGGGCGTGGCTGCGTAAACCCTGCAGCACTGCGTACAGAAGCACCTCCCTGGGCCCATGACGCATATCCGTCCGTACATGCCCCTTCCCTTAAAAGAGACTGTGTGTACACGCTCAGGTCTTTTCTCTGTCCCCTGACTTCTGTCCTGTTCCTCTGCTTCTGCACCCGCCCCCTCTCTTAAATAAACTCTAGCGTGTGGCCCTGATAGTATATATTTGCTTTCACGAGAGAAACTAACATACCTGGTCAGTAATTTTCCAGTTGCCTGGGGAAGTTCCACAGTGTATCTAGGAGTAGTCATGTCCTTCCATTTTTATTTACGATTTTCATTCATCAATGAATGAAAACTGAATCAATGAATGAAACTATGGGAGTGATGTGAAGTGAATGAGGTCCCTTCTGGGGAACTTTGCCTCTCTGAGCAGATGTTCTGACTCTCTTAAGGTATGGATGGGTCATTTGGTTCTGCTGGCTTCTTCTGCCCTTCTATTTATCTAAACATCCATCTCTCTGCTATGCCCTTTGGGGTACCTACATGGATAATCCTACTTACTAAGACACTTGCTCCTCCCTCTTTTGGAACCTTCCCTTTTCGAGAAGCCATGCGCAGTGCAGCTCTCTAGCTGCTTTCTCCTCTACCTGCTCTAACCACTTGTTTCTCCACTTATCCTGGGTAAGTGCCACTATAAAGTTCTCTGCTTTGTCAGTTTTACTACAAAAGCCACACTGGTGTGCCTGGAAGCTTCCTCTCACCCTACTGGAACCCTGTCATGTGGTAAGGGATACTTCTCCTCTGTGATTTGGGACATCTCTCTTTGATAAGTCTCTCAGTCTGCTTAGGGCACTTCAGATTGAAATTCTTGTTACAACACTTAGTCCTGTGTTCCTTCATGGTCCCTCTCAGCTACTTCCCGGAAGTTCTTCACCTACCACAAAGAGCTGCCTGCTAAGTTCCACAGCTTCTCTAGATGCTCCTGAGTCTGTGAACCTTTCTTTGTGCCCTTTTCCTGGGAGCTACTTGCTATCCCTCCTTGTACACACACCCCTAGGCTGTTTCAACACTTCCTTGCCTTCCCTTAGAAGCTGCCTGTTAAGGCCCAAGTTTCCTTAAGTCCTTCTAGGCCTCTGTGACCTTGTCCCTCCTGTCTCTCAGCTTCCTCCTGGATGCTCTGCAGCTTCCCTATGCCCTTTTGACTTCTCTGATATTAGAACCCTCCCTCACGTGGAGTTGCTGCTTAGTCCTCCTTGTCCTGTGTGGCTACACTGTTCTTTAATCTTCACTGCCTCTTGGAGCTTATTAGAACCTTCCCTATGGCAGAGTTGGTTTTATGATCCTTCTTCCTTTTCTCCTCAGAGTCAATTCCTTTCTCATACTCAAAGATTTTCTTCAAGCCTCTTTGTCATACTGAAAATGGCTTGACCTCAGTATAGCTCAATGGCCAAAGTTGCTACACTGGAGTTCCAAATTCTCACAGATTGTAACAACTTTTGCCACTATACAAGCAAATGATGTCAAAGTCTCTTATCTCTAAGGATTTACAACTTTCCATTCTTAAATCTTTTATCTTTAAGAGTTCTCTGTGCTCTGCGGTCAAGAAATATTTTAAGACTATTGTGTAAACAATCTTTATCACAGTATTTGTAAATTCACTGGGTATGGTAAAAGAATCTGTAAAACCTGTAATAGAATTTAGCTTAATTTAAACTGATTTGGCTTAAAACTTACAACAAAAAGCTTATAGCTAAAACCTACACACAGGTAATTTTAATTTGCTACAACATACTATATATGTGTTCCAACACTCATTTAGAATATACTGTACATGTAACTTGGATTCAACTCTTTTTTAAAAAAGTAGATCTCCCAACTGGACAGCCCAGTTCTCTAGCCCCTAGGCCCTGGGGCACATACCATACCCCTCTACCATCCCAGCACAGCCCCAGAGACACATAGTAGCACCCTCCCCTTGCCAACCATCCCCCAAGGCACCATTGACATACCTCACCTACACCTATCTGGGAACAGCAACCAATTGAAGGAATTAGGACCCCCAGAGGCACAGAGGAAGAAATGGGTAGATGGCAATGTAAGAATACATTCAACAGTATAAAAAGCAATATGGCACCTCTAGATACTGGTGGTTTGACAACAGCAAGACTTTGAACATCCCAACACTCCTCAAATTATTCCACACAATAGAAACAGAAGCAACATGCCAATCCCCTTTTATGAGGCTATAGTTATCCTGATGCCCAAGCCACTTGAAGATACAAAAAGGAAAGAAAATTACAAACCAATCTCCCTCACGGACATTAATGCAAAAAAACTCAATAAAATACTGGCAAATTGAATCCAAGAACACATAAAAAAATCATTCACCATGATCAAGCTGGCTTCATACCAGAGATGCAGCATGCTCAACATACAAAAATCTGTCAATGTAATCTACCATATAAGCAAACTGAAAGAAAAAAAAAAACCACATGATCATCTCATTATATGCTTTAAAAGCCTTCAACAAAAAAGGGATTATAGGAGCAAGGGAGGTTAAGAGCACGATGTAGAAAACCACAGATACAAATGACCTGAGCTAGTAGGAGCTCATGAAGTTTAGATTAACAGCTGGGGAGCCTCTCAATGTGGATGACAGTTGTGTGGCTTGATCAGTTTGTGAGGCCCCTGGCAATGGGACCAGGATTTATCCTGGGTACAAAAGCTGGCTTTTTAGAGCCCATCATCTGTGGTGGAATTCTTCACTCAGCCTTGATGCAGGGAGCAGGGGCTTGGTCCTGCCCCAACTTGCCATGCTAGCCTATGTTAGCTATTAAAGGGAGGCTTTTCCCCCTATAAGAAGATGACAGGTGGAGTGGGGAGGAGGGAGGAGGGGTGTGGGAGAAGGGGGGGCAAAGGGGATAAAAAATAAAATAATAAATAATAGATCTACTAGGAAAACAGGTTTAAACAGCAACTCTTGGTTGATGACCTCATCACGATGGAAACAACCACCTGATTGGCAGTCATCCTTACTAAGGTTAAAGGGTACATACATGTCATGTGACTTCACCATCTCAAAATGACCATGTGGCATAAAGCAACAATTATAAAACTTCTTATTCCAATGGAGCCCTTAGTTTAACATGGTATCCTTTTTAGGCAAAGGACACAGCAACAGGTATCCATAGTATTTTAGACTGGTATGGATTTTTGTATGATTATAAAGTTTTTAGGTTATAAAGTCTTGTTCAAATTTTAAAAAGTTGACTTAAGATATATGTGTAACTACTTATGTCTTTGCCAACTTTAACACCAAGCTTCTAAAAATTATTAATAAGGGATAACATATTTTTGATAAATAAGGTTTATAAATTACTAAGGTCGACTCACATTAATAAAAGCTAACTTAAAGATTTATACCTAACTACTTATATTTTTGCTAACTATTCAACACTAACTAGGCTTCTAGAAAATATAGATAAGTTAAAATGTTTGATATACAAGGCATATTTAATAAATAAGGCTTATAAATTCCTAAGGTCTACTCACATGAACCAAACCTGACTTAAAGATTCATAACTAACTACTTATATCTTTGCTAAATGTTCAGCACCAGGATTCTAGAAAATATAAGTGAGTAACAGCATATATTTGATATATAAGGTATATTTAATAAATAAGGTTTATAAATTTTTAAGGTCTACTCAGGTTCACTGGAATATATATCTAGCTTCTTTGTTTTGCTTACTTTGCTAAGTTTTATATGGATTAACTAAGTTATATAAAAACTGATATTCTATACTGGTGCACTATAAAAGGATCAATAAGGTTATCAGTTTCCCTATGAACTGTATTCATGACTAAAAGATTTATCTTGATACTAAAAGAGGTTCAATTAAAAAATTGTTAATTTTTAAAGGCTAAACCCTACAGTAATAAAATATAAAATCCTAATCTCATAAAAACTAACTTATTATTAAGAGTTAAAGATAATTAAGATATGAAAAGTAATAGTCACCCTATAAATGATCAAATTCTTTAATGTGTTGAGAACTATACTTGTAGTAAAACAAGTTAACTAAAAACAAGTAAAGTTTGCTTAATGTAGAGATACTAATAGATAATGGTTCTCAAAACTTTTCAGAGATCTGCTGAATATGATATTTAAAATGTTTAATGGAAAAAGTTTACTATAACAGATAGATACCTCAGATATCAGTGATCCCAAGGTCTCCAAAGAAGATAATGGGAATAACTGTGACTCCACCTAGATTTTAATAATGCTAACCACTGAGAAAAACTGTCCCATCCCTCACTGCTGCCAGAGCTCTACACAAACAGGACAATTTTGGGTTGATTGCCCAACTCTGTCTTGTCAAAGTAAGGTCAGTTTCCCAAAGTTCCTCCTCCACAGGAAATACTCGCAGACCTGAGTCTGACAGTTTGTGTGGCAGCTGAAGATCAAATGTTGTCCTATATGACAGCTGAAGACCTACCACTACGTACTGCCCAGCTATTGCTACTGCAGGAGCCTAGGACAACCATCTTGGTAATTGGGAAGTCTCTAATTTCAATTTAAACATAAGCCTTTTGTATTATATTTCTAAGTATAATTTATCCTTCTCAGATCTCTAAAGGTGTTGATGACTAGGCTAATGATAGCTTTGTCAGTTTAATAGCAACAGGAATACCAACTCCTCCCCAAAACTTTAGTTATCTTCTCAGTTCACCTTATATATAAAACATATTTTAAATTTTTATCTGTTTTTGGAAACTAAAAAAAAATTGTAAAAAAATTTCCCTAGGCTCCTTAACACCTTTTGTCCCTAGTCTGTCTATCCCAGCATACTTCAAATCAACTAAAGACTGTTCCAGAAACTAGTCAGCTCCAGGTCTTCCCTCATAATCTATATCCTAGATGGCTTAAAAGTGGCTGGTCACAGGTGGTCTAGTCTCACAGACTGCTCTTTCTCAGCCTATTTTTCCCTAACCCCAGAAGGTCCTACAGAGCCTGGACAGCAAGTAAAATGGCGTGTTCATCCTGGCCTTGACCAACATCCCAGCTTTCTTGGGTTTTCAACAATGATGCCCCAATGCCAACAGGAAATTATCATATATTATTGTATCACCCGTGCTTATTTATCATCAACAAAAAGGATGAAATGTTAAGTCTTAAGCCCTGGGACAAATGGCTGAGGTGTCTATTTAATACTCCCTCAGTAGGTATCTTATGGCTCTGGCATATCCAACATTTTGGGATTTCAGAGGCAGTCTTGGCTTTACCATCACAGCTTTATACAATGTCCTCCCTGAGGGACACCTGACATACACCTGGCTTCAGTGGCTTTCCTTAGTCTCTGAGGGACATTCCATAACCTGTTTTATCTATCTTTGACTATAAAGCCAGAACCACATGGTGGAAGCTGTCAAATTCTGCTGCTTGCTAGGGCTGGAACATGGCCCCCTCATTTAATTATATCTTCACCAGCTTTCTGTTTTCTTCACAGCCTGAGTTTGGCTGTCCTGGAACTCTCTTTGTAGACCAAGCTTGTCTTGAACTCAGAGATATAGCTGCCTCTGTCTCCTGAGTAATCATGCACCTCCATGCCAGGACCTAGGCTTTTGTTTTATTCCCTTTGACACGTTAGAAGCTTAGCTGGGTGGGTCTTGTCCTGAGATCACCACTCCCTTCATTCCATTTACCATCAGGCTTTTCTTTAAACTTTTTCCTTGTACTCCCATTTTTCTCCTTAAACTGTAACATTTTGTATTTCTTCTTGCTTAGCTTGCTTCTTTTCATTATGGACTTACATAAGACTGGCTACCAATAACCAAGCAATATAGTCAATACTAGGTTGTTTTGAAATGTCTGTGAGGACCTGGAAGGCAGGGCCCAGTTTTGGAGAAGCCTTGGTGCTCTGGCAACCACTGGATTGAAAAGTTGGGTTTGCGCCAGAGGAGTCAACCAATTGCTGCTGTACCTTACCCCTTTGCCCAATCCTAGAATGCCAAGGTATGTTGCATCTTGCTTAGGTATGTTTCTCTTAAAAGACCCCTGCCCATTGGGGCTGGGGGTCCCTTAGCCCTTCCACTGCGCCAGAACCAGGCTATCAACCCAGGTTCCTCGGAATCTGTAACAATAAAATCCTCACATGTGTTACAATGTGTCCAGTCTCCCTTGCAAACTTGAAAATTCTTACACATGGGCATAACAATATCCTCTGTCAAAGCTGGTAATTCATAACTCTTCATTTAGCCTCAAACATATACTTTTTGGCAAGAGGAGAAAGTAGCCACGTTTCCCACCAAAATATTACAAGAACAATCTCTAGGCCACAAATTAATTTTTTTCTCTAAAACTCCACAGTTCAATTCACCACTGTCTTCCATGCTTCTACTTGTATGGCCAATGAAAGCCCACTTAAAGCATTCATTCAGTTGCTTTTCTATTCCAAAATTCCAAGTGCACATTCCTCTACACAAAAGCAAGGCAGACCTATTGTGGCAATACTCCAGTCCTTGGTACCAACTTCTGTCTTAATTAGGGTTTTATTACTGTAATGAGACAACATGACCATGGCAACTCTTATAAAGAAAAGCATTTAGTTGGGGCTGGCTTATATAGTTCAGAGGTTTGGTTCATTATCAGTATGTCAGGAAGCATTGTGATAGGCAGGCAGACACAGTGACAGAGAGATATCTGAGAGTCCTACATCTGGATCCAAAACAGCAGGAAGAGAGGGTAACTATAAGCCTAGTTTGAGCATTTTAAACTTCAAATTCCACCTCCAGTGATAGACTCCCTCCAACAAAGCCACACATACTCCAACAAAGCTACACATCCTCATAGTGCTGTTAGTGCTCTGGTCCACTTCCTAAAATCCAGGCCAATAAGCAATAACCTGGCCTGCCCAGCATCCTGATGTCAAGCTCTATGGATTCTCTCTCTTGTTCTTTCTCTTCCTCCCTTTCCAGAGGGCACAAATCCCTGACCCCTCCTTTTATTTCTCTCTCCTATCTATCTATCTATCTATCTATCTATCTATCTATCTATCTATCTCTTCCTTCCCCTTCCTTACTCTATGATAAAGTCCCTCCACCTGAGCCAGCCTGTGTGTCTCTTTCCTGCAGGACTCACACTGAGTCACCTGCCTGAGTCACCTGCCTGCAAGGGTCCATATTCATGAGTTACAGGAACTGAGATAATTAACATAACAAGTGCCACTCCCTATGGGCCTAAGGAGACTATTTTCATTCAGGCCACCACATTCCCTTTCCTTCCTGTAACTGACTGTCATTATTAGAGTTATATGTCCACTGGTGCCCTCTGCTGGGCATAATTAGCTTGCCCTAAATTGTTCCCTCAGCACTCTGTGCTTACTGCAGGTAAAGTGGGTATTCAAAGACCTGTGACTGTGCCACACACCAAACACATTAAAGAGGTCAGATTCCCATGTGAAATCAGCATTAAAAAGTGATGCTTCCACCATATCCAAGATTTGTGTAAAAGAAGAATACAAACACAAACACATAGGACATGTACCACAGAGGAAATAGATTGCAAGAAACATATAATCTAGGTTGGAGATGTGGCTCAGTGGTTAAGAGCACTGACTGCTCTTCCATAGGACCTATATTCAGTTCCCAGTACCCACAGAGCAGCTGGCAATTGTCTGTAACTCCAAGGGACCCCATACCCATGGTAAAACACAATGCACAGAAAATAAAGATAATATAAATTAAAAAAGAAAAATGTATCATCTACCAGGATTGAATTATGAAGAAATAGAAAATATGAACAGAGCTACTACTAGTATGGTAGTTTGAATATAATTTGCCACTCATAATTTCATAGGGAGTGGCACAATTAGAAAACTGGCTTTGCTGGAGTGGTTATGGCCTTGTTGGAGGAAGT
Source organism: Sigmodon hispidus (assembly GCA_004025045.1). Taxonomy (NCBI): domain Eukaryota; kingdom Metazoa; phylum Chordata; class Mammalia; order Rodentia; family Cricetidae; genus Sigmodon; species Sigmodon hispidus. The sequence continues at coordinate 36,877 of PVIH01008893.1, read as the reverse complement.
GTGTTACTGTAGGAACAGGCTTTGAGATTTCCTGTGCTCAGGATACTACCTACTGTCTCAGTTGACTTCCTGTTGCCTTCTGATCAAGAAGTAGTCACCATTATGTCTGTCTGCATGCTACTATGATCCCTGACATGATGAAAATGGACTGAACATTTGAAACTGTAAGCAAGCTCCCTCAATTAAATGTTTTCCTTACAAGAGTTGTTGTGGTCATGGTATTTCTTCACAGCAATAGAAACCCTAAGACAGCTAGTAAGATCACTGAATTTAGGCATAGAAGGAATGTACATCAGTGTAGTAAAGCCCATTGTTGTACCTGTGTCTAGAGACTGCTAAAGACCACCATGGAGTTGGACTTGATGCAAAGGCAAGAGGGTTTTATTGTTATGAACTGGTTCAAAACAAACCCAGGTTAATAACCTTTGTACTGATGCAGCAGAAGGCTATTGGCCTAGGCCCTCCTCCACTGATCACTGAGAAATGCCTTACAGCTGGAACTCATTGAAGCATTTCCTCAATTGAGGCTCCTTTCACTGATGACTCTGCCTTGTGTCAAGTTGGCACAGTAAAACCACCTTGTACCCCTAGTTTCATCCCCAGATCTACAGCAGAGCACCTTCTGTGGCTTCCCTCCCTGCCCCCTCATCTACAGTGGACCATACAGATCATCCCCACATGCATTACTTTCTGCAACCTTCACCTCACATCAGGCATTCCATGGGAACCCCCAGGCCACTCCTGCTTGAGGAGCTGGTAAACCCAACTGGATTTCACAGTTCCCTCCTCTCCTTCAATCCAATCCCCCAGTCTCTTCTCCCAGTTCTGTAGCGGACCACCTATTGCGGCTTCCCCTCCTCTCTGCCCTCATCTCCAGGGAACCTAATAGATCTTAATCCTCTAACCTTCCCGCCACTCATTCTGTTTTCCCAGCCCCCAACTCCAGCAGGCATTCTCTGGAAACTCATCCAGACTAACAGAGAAGCAAGTAGGCGGGCTGAGGAGGTAAGTGAGCTTCAGATCTTTACTCTCTCTCCTCTCCTCCATACCCAGCTCCTCAGTCTCACCCCCAGCTCTGTAGCAAACTACCTGTAGAGGCCTCTCTTTGCTGTCTACTCCAGTTGCTAGGGGACCAAGCAGATTTCGATGAGACGCCCTGATTTCCTCCCTTATGTGGCCTCAGTCTTCCATCTAGTCCATCCCCATTCCTGAGGGTCAGCTCCAAACTCTAGAAACATGTTTTACTGGGAACCTCCAGTAACTACACCTATTAGGATCCCAGAGGAATTCCCTAGCAGGCAACACTCAGTCACCACACCCCCGTAAGTACCAGAGAGAGCAACAGAAACCAAGAAACAAATCACCCACACAACAAAGACAAGACCAGTTATCAACACCCACAACAGTAGTTCTCAACCTTCCTAATGCTGCACCCCTCTGAAAATCCATAAATGTGTGAAAATTTTAAAGAAGCCATGTGAGAAATTAGAAATATTTTGGAAATTTGTTTTTTAAAAATATGAGGTATGTAATAAAATCAGTGATCAAATAGAAATGTATTGCAATAACTATTCACATTTAAAAAAAAGATGGCCCCACCCCTCACCATAGGCCTGCACCTCACATGGGAAGCACTCTAGAGCTGACCCTGTGGTCAGGGACACAGGTGAGCTGACTCTGAGGGCATGAGAGTACGAGATCTGACACCTGCCTCCTCCATTTGCCATGTGGTGGCATGGGTGAGAGAAAGATGCTCTCTTCCCTCTCGGTACCAGTGGCAGTCAAGAGAGCTGGCCTTGGGATCACAAGAGTGAGAGAACTAGCCCTGTCTCAGGCCAGCTGTAGCACACACATCAGGCTTTGCACTCCACCTGGGCAGCACACTAGACCTGACCCTATTGTCAGAGGTGCAGGAGAGCCAGGCAGAGGACATGAGAGCAGGAGAGCTGACCCCCAACCCTTGTATTCTCACTACAGCAATTGGAGAGAGGGACTGCTCCTTGCTTTGGCAAAACAGTAGAGCTGGTCCTGGTGATGTGAGTGTGGGGGACTGGGATCTGAGGTCCCGAGAGCAGGAAAACTGGCCCCACTCCTTGCTGTAGGCTGCATTGGGTGAGTTAGCTGAGGCAGTGCTGGAGAACCTGCCTGGGAAAGGATGATGAAGGAAAGCTGGTGGGCTGACCAACCCAGTTACCACTCAGGCCCAGAACCAGGACTATGAGCTGACCCACCCCAGCATCCACTGTGTCTGTAAACTGTTGGAGCATGTGAAGGGGAAGAACCTACAGATACGTGCTAGAAGGAGAGAAGTTATTCCTGCATATGGTCTTCTGACTTCCATACAATCTCTATGCTGCAAGTATGTAAATGAACAGAGAGAGAAAGAGCGAGAGACTAAACTATTAGTTTATTATTATTAAATTTATTAAACTAAAATTTAATAAAAAGAAAAATCAAAGAATATTATGAACAATGACAAAATAACAATTCAATCCCTGGAACCCATGTAAAGATGGAAAGGGAGACAGAGCTCATGTATAAAATGAAGTGTCCTACGTATGTATTTAATGGCACACCCTCCCATATACACCATATGCACAATAACAATAAATAAATTTTTAAAGGAGACAAGAAAAAAGATTGTAAATGAAAAAGTTTAAACAAATATAGAAATAAAGTAACTGAATAAGTCATGAAATTTTTCCTATTAAAGAAAGCCTGGGGGCTGGAGAGATGGCTCAGCGGTTAAGAGCACCGGCTGCTCTTCCAGAGGACCCAGGTTCGATTCCCAGCACCCACATGGCAGCTAACAACTGTCTGTAGTTCCAGTTCCAGGCAAAACACCAAGGCAAATAAATAAATAAAGTTTTTTTTTTTTTTTAAAAAAAAAGAAAGCCTGAAGCAGATTCCTTCAATTGAGGAAAGCCAATAAATGTCGAAGGAAGAATTATTGCAAAGCATTCAAAAACCCTCCCACAGTAAGTGTGCTGATGTTTTTTGTGTATCCTCTAAGAAATGAAGTTTACTTAAAGATCAGAGGACAGGGCCAGCCCCAGAGTTAGACATGAAGGCCAGGCAGTGGTTGCACATACCTTTAATCTTAGTACTCTGGAGGGTCTGTCTGCTTGTCTGTGAGTTCAAGGCCAGCCTGGACTACATGAGATTAATCCAGTCCTAAAGACAAACAACTAGGCAGTGGCTGCACACACCTTGAATCCCAGCACTAGGAAGGTTGAGACAGGAAGTGATATGGCTGAGCAGAGAAAGGAATATAAGATAGGAGGAGACAGAAGTTTGGACCTTCGCTTCCTTCTCTTTTGACTGAGGACTCAGAGCATTCAATCTGAGGATTTGTGGAGACAGGATCGATCCCTTTAGTCTCTGGAGCTGGCAAGGTGGGACATGGCTGTGGGTTATTTCTCTGTCTCCCTGATCTTTCAGCTTTACCTCAATATCCAGCTCCAAGTTTTTATTATAAGACCAACTGTGACTCATGAAACAGTAAAGACACTTCCTAACTTAACCAGTTATGATTCTAATATAAATAGCAAAGACATCACAGTAAAAGAAAACAACATCCAATGCCACAAGAAATTGAAAACAAATACGTGTATGTCCATATTCACATTATTCACAGCTTAAAAGGGAATAGCAACTCAATATCTATGAAGAAACAAATGAATAAATAAGATGTGTATCTCTACAAAAATATTGTTCAGCCCCAAAGAAAGCCATTAGTTAACCACCCTCCAATCCTCCCAATAATAGAGACTTTAATTCTGTGTGTGAAAGTTTGAGTACTTGTAGAAGCTAGAAAACTAGAGAGGTCAATGAAAGAGGATTGGCTTAAGAGGGCTGAAGTGGGGTATAGTAAAACATAGATAATATGAAAATAGAGAGAGGGAATACAGAGGATTAAATAGTTTAACTATGGAGAGCTGGGAATGGGAGAAACAAGAGGGTAGCAAGAGGGTTAATCAAAGTAAAAAGGAATGAAAAAGCCATATGGAAACTTACCATCTTGTTGCCAAGTTTAAAATATAATTTATTGAGGCTGGACAGTGGTGGCACATGCTTTTATTCCCAGCACTGTAGAGTAGAGGCAGGAAGATCTCTGTGAGTTTGAGACCAAATGGGTCTACAAAGAGAGTTTCAGGACAGCCAGGTTGTCAGGAAACATTTTCATAAGCTATTGCCAGCCATGACACAATTAGAGCTTATAGCAACTGCTGATTCAGGTGTCAACACACCAGAAGAATGATTCTCAGATGGGGGACCCCTAGGCAAGGCTTGCAGGCCACCAACTCTGTAACTGTTACTTTCATCTGTAATTTCATGAGAACAGCTGTGATATCCCCCTATTTAGCATGCATTTTCATGTAACGTGTACTTGTAATTTCATGATTTGTAGATGGTCAGAAAGATGATGTCTCATTGGGCTGTATGATTTTGATGTATGGACAATATGGTAACATGTGCTTCATGGTTGTATCTGCTGTTCCATGGGGACTGTAGACACTTTGAAGCCTACTTTGTTCCTTTTCCTCAGACTAACACAAGAAAACAACAATCTTTCCTTAGTCTAAGACAAACTGCATACAATTAGCTTATTTTTACCTCAGAGCAAGTTCAAAATAAACTAAAGGCTTTTGTAAAGAGATCAGAAATTTAAAACTTTACAGTTGCACAAGGTCAGAGTTACAAGTGTCTAACCAAGGTTATCAACACAAAACACCCTATGAAATGCTTGACAATTCTTCACTTGCCACATCTAACTGATAAAAAAAACAAACAAAAAAAAACCCTATCTCAAAGTTTGTCTCACTGGGCACTGTGTCCCTCCCTCTTGAAACCTTGAAACTGCGTGTTTCCATGGTAAATAGTTCTACCCTTATCATCTCATAAGGAATATGCTTTTAACCTTGAGAGGGTTTTGAAACTTTTCTAGGTATTGCAAGGAGTCTTGAGTTAGAAGTATGGAGATAGCCTTGGAGAGCAGAGCAGTCAAATAAAATAAATGAGCTGAAAAAAAGCTATAGATTGAGAGAATGGAAGCAGAATAAAGAACCATGTTTGGAAGAGCATGCATATAAGCTAATTTGTTTGCCCTCAGATATCCTAGGTTTCCCTCACTTGCTGTAATGTCCTATGTGAACTCTGAAAAGGTCTAAAGGGCTGGAATCCAAAGGACCTAGTTACCAGGGCTACAGAAGTAAACCCTGTCTTGAAAAACATAAATAAAAAATAAAACTATTTTAAAAGAAGGAAGTGAAAAATAGGTACCCTCCATTGATGGATAAAGCTGTTCCCAGAATCTATAGGTTATTAAACAAAAATTTAAATGCCAGGAATATGAAACATCTCCACAAGTTGTCAGGTGAAGCCCCAGAGGCCCATAAAACAATACAGGCTTTTGCCATTTCTCTTGATTGCCCACCAAAGCTAAATGATAAAATGACTATTCACTATCCAAAAGCATCTACAAATTATTTAAAATATTTATATAATCACAGCAAAATGCTGAATAAATTTAAATAAACAAAATCATTTGTATGTGTATATAGTTAGCAGCAAACAACTAGAAATAATTTTTTTAAATTGACCAGATTTGTGACTACATGCTTTATAATCTCAGAACTTGAGAGGTCGGGACAAAGGAATTCTGTGAGTTCAGGGCAATAAAAAGCTAAAAGCTTTAAAGTTCCAGGTCAGACCAGATTATATGGAGACACTATCTATAGAAGGTATTTTTAAGAAGACAAGACCATTTACATGATCATAAAATCTGAACTACTCAGGAAAACATCTAATGAAAATTGTTTACCACGTCTCATATGAAGCATCATGGAGGAAAACCAGAAAACAAAATAAGTAAGGAATACATCATGTCATTGTTTTGAAAAGTCAATATTATGATTTTAATTTCTTTAAATTCATCTAAAAATTCAATGCAGCCCAAACCCAAGTCACATCATAATTTATGAGGAAATCAGAAAAAAATTGAAAATGTATAGCAATTTGGAAAAGAGCCAGAACAGGCAAGAAACACTGAAAATCAAAGAAAAGATTTTATTTTCATTCTTAATTTTTAAGAGATATTCTGAATCACTAATAATTAGCACAACAATTCAAAAACAGAAAAAAAGTAGAACTGGGTGACATTTGTAAAACAAAGACCTGCAGTATGACAAAGACTATGTTAGGCTCAATAGAAGTTCCATAAAAGACCACCAATGAGGTATGCAATCTGTAAGAGCATTTCTAAAAATATTCCAGCATGTTGGGGTCAAACCATCTGACAAAGTGGCAAAAGGTGGCCACAAGAAAAGCTTGCAGGCTCCTTTTAAGCAGGGTTAGTGGAATTCCAGGGAGAAAACTTTAGTCTGGGGGCTGATTGGTGGGTTTAAACAAAAAGTTTACAGGTTGTTATAGGATTGGTAGGTGGCTCTACTGATTAGGGACTTTCCAGAAGCAGGGTAGGGAAAGCTGTCTTTAGCTAGCATCTGCCGATTGGTTGCTCCGTGCTTGCTCAGTTCCAGTTACCTCTAGTAAACCGAAACTAAGGTTTGGTCTCTGGAAGGGCTAGCTGCTAGGAATTTGTCATGGCCTTGGTCTAGCTCCTCATTTCTCTCAACTACACTACTGTTTACCAGGGAAAAGGATGGTCTTTGCAATAAAAGGTTACCTGATCCATGCTTCAAATCACACCACCATGTAACAAAGAACACAAACTACTAAAATATAGGAGAATATATGAAAGGCCTCCACGTTAGACAAACTTTCTAGACTGGAACACAATCATTAAAAGGGAAAAGTGATAAATTATATCTCACCAAAATTAAAACCTTCTGCTCATCAAAACACACCAGTGAGAGAAGAAAATAGAGAGCAATGAATCTAAGGAAGACATTCATAGTACATATGTACTCAGTTTGGACAACTACTCTACATAAAATATTTACCTAATGTCAGTGTTTTCAATATTAAATATATGATAATTACATAATGTAATTCCTGGAACACTAAATCCACTTAAAATATAAGTATATAAATAACAAAAGGAGAATTACTATGGTATCTTTTTAAAATATGACTAGAATATAGAATAAAATCTATGAATCAAGTTTTGGAAACACACACTTCCAATTTTTTGATGACATTGTTTGTTTGATTGCTTTTTAGTTTTTCGAGATAGGGTCTCACTATTTAGCTCTGACTGTCCTGAAATTCATTCTGTTGACCAGGCTGGCCTCACACTCACAGAGCTTGGCCTGCTTCTTCCTCCTAAGATTAAAGAGTGGGCTACTACTGCCAATTTTAATTAAATAAAATATGCAAATAACCTTTTCGATATAAAGAGCAGGCACTAAATAGACAAAAGGTATATCTTAACTCATTACCAAGGAAAAGACATAAAATAGTGGTGAAATACCAGCAAACACCCTCAAAAAAATTCAAAATAAAATACCAATGAAAGAAAAAATGTAGAGTAGGTAGAATTTTTAAAGATTATTGACCAGGGCAGTGGTGATACCTCAGGAGGAGGAGACAGGCAGATCTCTCTGAGTTCAAGGTCAGCATGGTCTACAGGAACAGTTCCAGGATAGCCATGGCTACATTAAAAAACCTTGTTCCAAATAACAGAACAAATAAATAATAAGAGAAGATTATTGGTGAATGTATCAATTTGAATGATATTTGCAAGAACCTCATAGAGCTAATCATATGTGGACACCACAGTCTAGTCTAGCAATTCTAACTCTAGGTAGAAAGCAGACAAGTTCTCTTCACAATACAAACATGGTTATCTATAGCATCTTTATTTAAAACATCTCTAAACTCAAAACAATGCAAAGGTCAATTGCTACAAGAGGGAACATATACACTGTTATACATTCATATGAACAAATAACATAAGTTAATGTAAAACAACAGACTACAAGACAAGGATGAATGTCACAATAATTTCCACAATAATAGGAAGGACAAGATGTGCTTAAAGTCCTGTTGTGGGAGTAGTTAATAATAAAGCCTACTATATTTCAAAATGTCAGATTGATATTAAATGTTTTCTTGATGGAAATGATAATTATTTCAAAGATAGATATGTTTTTCTGATATAGTTATTCTGTGTTGTATGTATACAAATAGTGCTTTAAAAACTCGGTCATCTCTCCAGCCCTTATTGGTCAATTAAAAATTTTAAATTGCATTTTAAAAAAACAAACATTGAAGAATATATACTTTGAAATATAATTTTTGTGAAGAGCAATGCCTGCTCAGACCTATCTATAATGAGAGAAGTCATTATAGGTACCTTCAGTAAGTATCTACTTAAAGAAGACTAGAAGGAACTTTCTGGGGCAAGGCAATTATTCTATTTTTATATAATCCTTCCATTGGCATATACGTAAAATCCAGAAAAAATATACTAGAACATTATAAAAATTACTATAATTATGATGACTATTTGTATCAACTTGACTATATCTGAAATTCATTAAAAGCCCCAAATGGAGGGGCATACTTGTGAGGGGGTTTTGCTTAATTTGAAGTGGAAAGATCCAATTCTGATCCAGATCTTGAAGGTGAAAAGACCCACCTCTAATCTTGGCCATACCTTTTATTGGAAGACTATATAATAAGGATGTGAAAGAAGGGAGCTTTTCTCTTTGCCTGCTTGCTCTCACTAGCAAGTTCAGTTCTTCACTAGTATAAACCCACTTCTTTGGGATTCTAGTGTATACTGAAGACCAGCCAAAAAAATCCAGCCTCATAGATTGAACAAATTACTGGATTCTTGAACCTTCTGTACATAGACAGCTATTGTTTGATTGGCTGGACCACAGCCTGTAATTCATTCTAATAAATCCCATTTATATAGCTAGCTAGGGAGGGAGGGAAGGAGGGAGGGAGGATATTTTCCAAATCCCTTCATGTGTCTGTGAATTTTAGTATATCATTTTCAATTCTTATTGCCATAAACTACTTTGTCACTGAAAACATTATTAGATTTATGATAATATCAGAAAATATAATTAGTGGTGACAGAAAAACTGAACCATGACCATATATTCTTTATTTTTGGGAAGGCAGGCAGAGAAGGGTCATGTATTGTCTTCATAATTTTTTGTTTTGACTTGAGTTCTGGAAGGGTGAAGTTGGGAGTTGATAGGAAGGAAAGAATACAAAAGAAATGGATACTTAGTATGAAGAAGACTTCACTGGTAGAACAGAGCAAGGTAAAGAATTTTTCAGATTTCAGTTTGCCATCTTGCTATAATTAAATGCACATCTCTGCCAGAATCTGTCATGGCAATATCTTAACAATCATAATCATATTTTTCTCAGAAATTTACAGACTGGATAAACCAGTGGCTCAGCAAGACTTCTCAAATCCAGAGAGTTAAACCAATACAAAAGCCTTATTACATGTTTTTATTCTGAAAATAATTAATTGAAGGCAAAGTTTCCAGCAGGGAGTTGAAAGAATTGTTCTCCCTTGAAGATAAGACTTGTGAATGCCCCATAGAGGAGGCAATTGAAATGTAATGAGGTGAAAATGGATTATGCTCTCACTTCTGTGTCACAGGAAGAACATAATTCTCTTTACAGGAAATTAATTCACACCTTCACTTTTTTCAGAATGGATTCAAAATGAGGATGTAGGGGGATTTACAAAAGTAAGAAATTTTATTTGGTCACTCAGTTTCAACCACATACTCTAAGACTTTTGCTGAATGTCAGTAGTGAGGGTATTAAATATGTGAAAATTATATAGTTATTCACAGAAATGTCAAATTTACTAGACAAATAAGTATATAAATAATAAAAGGGTGATTACTATAAAATCTTTTAAATATAAATTTCATTGTGTCTATTTTAGGTAAACACCACACTAATCATCTCACACTTACCCAATTTCCTTCTATGACAAAATCATCTGCAATCTATTCATTTACCTAATTCCTGAATACAATATACTACTACTAATAAGGAGCCTGTGTTATGTGTTAGCTCTCTAGACTACTGCTTTGTATCTTTTGGTCTGTATCTCCCCATTCCTTTCCATATCTTGCTCCCAATAATCACTGTTTTATTCTCTGCATGTGATGATTTTTAGATTCTACATAAAAAAGAAATCACACAGTATTTTTCTTTCTATGTCTGGCTTATTTTGCTTATCATTCATATTTTGTCAAAGGACATAATCCCTTTTAAAAAATATTATTTTTAATTACAATGTAAGTATTAGATAGAGTGGTGGTTTGAATAAACATGTTCCCCATAGGTTCATATATTTGCATGCTTAGTCACCAGAAAGAAGCACTATTTGAAAGAATTAGAAGGACGAAGATATGTAGCCTTGTTGAAGGAAGTGTATCACTGTGGGTAGGCTTTGAGGTTTCCAAAGTCATTTCAAGACCAGTTTCTGCCTGTCCATCTGCCTGCCTGCCTGCCTGCCTCTCCATCCCCTGCCAGAGATTAGGACATAGCTCTCAACTATTGCTATAGCACCGTGCCTACCATGCCTGCTGCAATGATCCCTACCATGATGATAATAGACTAAACTTCTAAAACTATAAGCAATTAATCAAATCCCCAATTAAATCCTTTCTCCTATAACAGTTCACATGGTTATTGTGTTTCTTCACAGCAACAGAACAGTAACTAAGACAGATACTATTCCATTTTTTTTCACACAGCGTTTCTTTTTTTCCTAAAGACTGAATGTATTTTTCAAATTTGGATGAATTTTTCAAACAGAGAAAACATGAAAATCTAAGTGACTCACTTATTTCTCATAACAATAGTCTTTTCAAAATTCACTTACTTCACTTAAAATTATCTGCATAGGGTGGTGAAGGAAGATGCATGCCATGATGCAAATGTGGAGGTCAAATGATAATTTGTAGGAATTCATTCTCTCCTTCTACCATGTGCCTCCTGGGGACTAAACTGAGGTTCATCAATTTTGGTGCTAGCCTCCTTTTCCATTAAGCCATTTTCTCTACCCCAGCAATGTTTTGAAACATATACTAACATTATTTCCATATTACAGCTTGAAAGACTGAGTTTTATAATGCCTAGGTAATTTCGTTTAAGTCAGAGAGCTAGTCTGCTGAGCATAGTTATAATCTGAACTCAGACTAATGGCAAACATAGTGTGTTTAATTACCATTTTGATTATTTTGATTCATTTAAAAAAAGCCTTTTGATAAAGTTCCTAGTCAGTCTTTGTACTTTAAACAGTTGCACAGTTATCTAGTGAAGATGAACCTTATTTCCCACCTGTTGTTTTATTTCTCACTGATTGTTTTCTTGTCCTCCCTTCCTCAACACACATTCAATGTGTTTTTCAAATATTTTCAATTCAGAGCTCCAAAACTCAAAGTCCAACCTATATTTCTATGTCATAATTTTACCCAGTCTCATGCTTTTGTGGCACCTCAGTGTAGTCATTCCACCATCATAACCCAAAGTTATGCACAATAAAAATCAGTGTAAAGTCTCTATGTTTTCATTACTCCTTCAACTCAAATATCCCTTTCTTAAGTCCCAGAATTTCTCTACTCCTTTAGCACTATTGTCCATCACAATAGCCACTTCTCTGGTCCTAAGAGTAGCATTCTATACACTATGTTTCCTGAAAAATGAAGTGAGGGAAAGCTTCATAAAAGTGATCATACTTGTCCAGATACCTGAAGGACAGATAGAAATGGAGTCAATAGGTAAGTGAATAAACAGCCCCATCAGAGAGTTTGAAGCTAAATTTCTGGGTCCACTAGCTATCATCTTGTTTTAAAATTTGTTGTGTATGTGAATGTGCCTGAATGTATGAAGACCTACCATATGCATGCTTGTGCCATAAAAAGCCAGAAGATGCTTAATCTCCTGGAACTGGAGTTATAGATAGTTGCAAGCTGACTAATATGGGTGCTAGGAACTGAATCCAGGTCCTCTGCAAGAGCAACAAGTCTTCTTAAACAGTAAGCCATTTCTCCAGCAAAGATTTTCATTTTTTCTCTTTGAGCTTCATATCAAATTCTTCAAAATATGGGTCATATTAATATCTACCTCTCTGTGTTTTGTGAAGATCAAATGAAATTATTTAAAATACCTTTCCTCAATCAAGAAAATCCAACACTAATATAATAATGAATAGGAGTCATTTTGTGGGAAAATGTAGTTTACTAGTCCTTCTTAAATTTGGAGAATTCTGGGAAAAATAAAACCACATCAAAGTAGACTTTAAGCACTAGGAGAACTGTGGGTGTGGTGACAGAGTGACTAAACTTAAAAAGAGGAGGGGGGAGAAGCAAAAATGAGGAGGGGTTAGAAAAGCAGACAGAGAAAGATGACGTAGAAAACACCTTAGAGATTGGCCCAAACTTGCCACTCAGAATTTATTACTTGGAACTTCTTTATATTAACACGTACTTGAAGTTTGTCACTCTTGTTAGTCCATAAGCTTTTTGACAGTGAGAGTTTTCCACAATGCCTGGAGCACAATAAATGATTATAAATATTTGTTGAAGGAGTGAACAGTAAGAAATTTTAAAAATGTCAATAAATAAGTAATACAGATTCATATATAACTGACTAAGAAAATATAAGATTAGAAATAAATTGGAGAAAAATCAGTTTAAAGTTTTTTTTTTTAAAAAAAAACTTTATTTATTTATTATTTATTTATTTATTTGTCTTGGTGTTTGCCTGGAACTGGAACTACAGACAGTTGTTAGCTGCCATGTGGGTGCTGGGAATCGAACCCGGGTCCTCTGGAAGAACAGACGGTGCTCTTAACCGCTGAGCCATCTCTCCAGCCCCCAGTTTAAAGTTTTGATGTGAGAGTTTGAGAAATATGAGAAATGTGCAAAAGATTCTCATTTTCACTATTAATAAGATTCCATGTATATAATTTCAGCTCCATAAAGGTAGAACCTGAAGTTAAAAAACTGTGATTCATCAGCAAATGAACAGTGGAGCATCACATGAGAGTAGCTGCCCCGGAAGTAAAAAGTGTAAATGCAGTAAGCGTCATAGCAGGCAAACCGGAAGTAACTGAAGCTGAGTCACGCGCAATCAGAAAAGAAAGCGGTTGGTGTGGACACATTCGTGAGAAAGCGGTTGCTGTGGACACATTCGTGAGCACTTGGCAGAGAATAAAACTATGAAGAAGTACGGTAATGACTGGTCCCATGGGGACAAACGTTATGCAAGTTCTGGCTCTTCCTCTCGGGGTTCACAAACAAGCTCCAAATAGTAAGTTTATAGAAATATTTGATTCAAATCTTAGAAGTCTGCCGTGGCCGCTTTGTGGTCAACCGTTTAAAGATGGCGCCGAGGTACTGAAACCAGTTTGCCACGAGATTTTCATTACTTGAGCTTTAATCTTTCCTAGTTACTGGTTAATCACTGTTTTAATAATGTGATGATAAAACTGCATTTAACTCATAGTTGCCATAAATAATTGAATATGGATAAAAATTCCTAGAAAAGTGTAGCCACTGCTAAACAGTTTCTGGTCAAGCTGTTCTGAATAAGCTATAGAAATATACAATGTAGGGTATTCGTTTTGGGTTTGAAGGTTTTTTTGTGGGGACTCATTTGAGGGCTGCTTAACATTTAATCACCTCAGGGTGGAGGGAATAGGTAAAATATTTGTGTTTATACTGTGGAAAATTTTTAAGTATCCAACTAGAGCCTTAGTACCAGGTTCAGAGTGGAGAATGTTTTAGACCTTTAAATGGTTTTCAGTTCCTTTGCACAGTAGGCAGTTTCTGAACCTTTCCTCAAGTTCTGCCCCCTTTCCTATTAGCTGCTAATCTAGGCTTTTCCATTTCTCTTTGGGCCCACCTCCAGGGATAAAGATATTCCCATAACTGGCCCTTTAATTTGAACTTGTGCCAGGATGGATAGCTGGAAATATCAGATGCATTTGTTTTCCATGTCAAGATAACAAGTGCAGGGTGATTTTATGGGGGATGGAGGTTGTTTGTTGTGGGTTTTGTTTGGGGGGATTGGTTGTTTTTTGTTCTTGTTTCTCTCTTTTATGCTAAGTAAATAGTTTGTAAGTTATTAAAACAGGTTGACAGATTAATTAGAACCTAAAGGGAACAGCTGCTTAAAATTTGAACTTTAGGGTAATTTTAACACTGGGATACAATGGGTCAGTTGAAAACTGTGTGTTGTTGGCAGGTTTCATTTTCTTACTAAACATTTCATCTTTCTGCAGCCAAAGAAACCATGCCCGTCAGGAGGCAGGGACATCTCCGCTGCGGGAGGAGCAAACCATTCCAGGATCACCACTGACCATGCCAATGGTGAGTAATGAGGAACACCATGGGATGCTGAGGAGCTAGGGCCTGGGCAGCAGAGGGGAGGGGAGGCATGAGGGAGCTTGGTCATGTAGGCAAGTGGCCAATCAGGATCTAGCTGGCCAACCCCTAGGGCAGGACTTGCTCCCCCCCCCCCCGCCCCGCACCCCCCCACTGTCCTAGAAAAGATGATAGGTGAGAGGATAGATAGCAGCCATGGGAGGATGGAGGATCAGTAGTTTATGGCTGACAGTGTTGGCCTTTTTGTTGGTGCTTTAAAAATCAGAATTTCCTGACTTACAAAGATTGGCGGTTATTTTTAATTCAAGGACTAGGACTTTCTCAGTAATAGGGTAGGGGGCAAAATTACTTCATCAGGGTTCTTTTTAAGAGAATGCTCTGAGGAGTTTCATTTCTTGGTTTTTGCAATTTATTTATAAACACCAGTGAAAGTTTATATAATGTAAATTTGTGAATGACGCTGTTTAGACTTTTCTTAACATTTTAAAATAATCTCGGGGCTGGAGAGATGGCTCAGAGGTTAAGAGCACTGACTGTTCTTCCAGAGGACCTGAGTTCAATTCCCAGCAAAACCACATGGTGGCTCACAACTATCTATGATGAGGTCTGGTGCCCTCTTCTATAAAACTGTATGCATAATAAATAAATGAATCTTTAAAAAAAAAAAAGGGGGCTGGAGAGATGGCTCAGCGGTTAAGAGCACCGTCTGCTCTTCCAGAGGACCCGGGTTCGATTCCCAGCACCCACATGGCAGCTAAAAACTGTCTGTAGTTCCAGTTCCAGGCAAACACCAAGGCAAATAAATAAAGTTTAAAAAAAATTGTCTTATAAAAAAAAATAAAATAAAATAATCTCAATAATTTTAGAGCTTGATCATAAGTTGAAACTTAGCACTTGCCCAGTGACCATCCACCCCTCACTCCTTGTCTCCATCCATACCTTCCATTCACCCCTGGGTTATTGTTCCTATGATGTCCTTTTATAGGTGAATGTTTTGTAAAAGATTGAATTCTTCTTTACTTAGTTGTCAAGCAAAGATCCCAGAGTTATATGTGAAGAATGAAAAAAGAGGAGATGGGGGGCTAGAGAGATGGCTCAGTGGTTAACAGCACTGATTGTTCTTCCAAGGGTCCTGAGTTCAATTCCCAGCAACCGAATGGTGGCTCACAACCATCTATAATGAGATCTGGTACCCTCTTCTGTACACTGTATATATAACAAATAAATAAATATTAAAAAAAAACAAGAAAAAGGGGAAATGGATGTGTTCTAAAAACATAGGCCTAAAACTAGCAGCAGTATTTTTTTTAAAGCTGAGAACATTTGTGCCTTAACCTTTAAAATACTCAGATTTATGTGATGGTGGATTTCACATGCAGCTCTATAGTGATAAATATAAATCAACAACTTCTGTTGCATATTTTATACTTGTAAAGGACTGGTGGAATTATGATTTACCTTTGTGAATTCTTTCTCAGGATTTTAAAACTCACGTAGATCAGGCATGTAGAGCTGCTGAGGAATTTGTCAGTATTTACTATGAGACAATGGACAAGAGAAGACATGTGAGTTTTATAGTCTCTGTTGCTGTTTGTTTAAATACATTCATCTAATCTATATAAATAACTACTGTGCATATGTTTTTTTAAGAAGCTGTTTTTATTTGGTTGCAGTTTGGTGTTTTATTTTTCTTTTTTGGTTTTGTTTATTTTGTTTTTGTTTGTTTTGAGGGGATTTGTTATATTGGGTTTTTGTTTGGTTGAGTTTTTTTTTAAGAAACTACCATTTGGGAAGCTAGGAAAAGGATCTGGAAGGGCTTGAGGGAGGGAAGAATATGATCAAAATATATTGAAATTTAAAAATTGTTTTAAATAATAAAAATATAATGTTGCAGGATACTTGATCACAGTGCTAACCCAGAGATTGCATTGTTTCTGGAAAAACCTGTTTCTCATTGCGGTGTGGCACAGCCCTAGCATATACCTTCAACCCAAGAGTGTTCTGCTTGAATATTGTTAACAAGATTAAATATAGTCAACCATAGATCAAGAGGTAGAGCAGTTGACCAGAAATGAATATAGGATTATCACCAAAAAGGTGTAGAGAGTAAGAGGGAGTCAGGAGAATGGATAGACACAGAGGAAGTAAAAGAGAGGGACGTTCAGTTTGAGGAGTCTTGTTTGAGAAGACATAGGAGAAGGGGGAATTTCTGGGACATTGGCTGAGGAAAAATATCATCTGAATACTTTCTCTACCTCTCTGAACTAGCAGCCTTTCACTCTGGCTCCAAGTCTTTATTGATAAAATCAAACAATTAAATTTTGTTAAAAACAATGTTTGGAACCCAATGTGGGATGCAGCCAGATCTACAAAGAAACCATACCAGCAATAGACAAACTGAGAAGTCATCAGATTTGGTAAGACACCTGAGAAGTCCTCAAGAGAGTTTAATATTAAAATGAAAAATATTCCCAATGTTAAGGATGGGAAATATCATATACAAGGCTTTAGGACACCATGCTACTTTAGATGGCTTGAAAATAGAAGCAGAAAATTAAAAGATAAATGACTTAATGAGATTGACATAGTACTGATTATAATTAATGTCATTCTCTAAATTCATTCTTTATCCTTAATAGCCATAGTGGTTTTTGTGCCAAAATATAAAAAGTGGTTTGATAAGTATTCCAGATAAGGAAAATGGAGTGATAAGATACAAACCTTAGAAAGACTTATAAATCCAAATAAAAAAAATACACAGACACAAAGGAATTTCGACAAGACCTGCCATGCCATCACATGATGAAACTAAAGAGGGGTAGAACAAGGTTGTTAGAACTACCACCAGACAATACACACCCCCAAGATCATAAAGTGAAATGGAATCCTATAAAAGTACTGGATTTGAGGAGATTTAAGGAAGTGGTCATTTCATATGTTTTTCATATGATATTCATATGTATATTTTAAAGATGTGTTCACCTCAGGTTGGAAACCATGATATGAGTTACATTAGGGAAGAAGTCTTGCCTTCCTTTCATAGGAAAAGAAAAGCCATGAATACTATCAAAATTGATAAAGATTAGATTCTAACAAGCGAGACCTCCTGAATAAGGAGAGGTAATTGTTGTAAGAGGTTTCTGACCTGAATTTTCTAGGCCTGGACCAGAGGTTTGGCTGGCAGTCTGACAGACCCACAGAAATACGTGCAGTCCCACAGAAACACACAGATGCTTTCATTATTTTTACACTGATTGGCTTAGGGCCCAGGCATATAACTGGCTAGCTCTTTCATTTGAACTCAACCCATCTTGTTTAGCCACGTGACTCAGTACCTTTTCTCAGCAGCATTTCCTCTGCGTCTCCTATCAGCTTTGGTGATTCTGTGGCATCTGTCCGTGCTCTTCTTTGAGATTTTTCCATTCTGGTAGTTCTGCCCACACTTCTTGTCTGCCTTCAGCCAATCAGCTTTTTATTAAACCCATAGGCGGGACAATTATTTAAACTGTAACACATAATACCACTACATTTCTCCCTTTTCTCTTTTTAAAACAAAAAGAATCCCAAATCTAATATCCTTTTTTTCCATTACCTATAACAACTTATAACCAACACTGTAAACAAACACAAACATCTACAACTCATTTTTTGGGAATGTAAGTATAGTCCTCTAGGCTGCTTCCTGCTGAATGGGAGCATTGGCAATCCCCTGGGGATTCAAAGAAAATTTTAGGATTATGGACAAGTCTTTGGTAGAGTAGTCTGTCAGACTGGGTCATCTTAGCCAGTCTCCTTGATATAGTTTTGAATGCAGAACTCAGAGGAAACTGCAGCAGAGGTGCTCTGAAATACTGAATCATCTGGGCCATCCATTTCCATTGAAGACTTTTCAGGGGGTCTTTCTCTATCAAACTTTATTTTCTTTAACTGGGAATAAATCCACAGCTTCTCATTTTTGATAAAAAGAAAAAGAAAACCTCTTCTCCAAAGTAGCATATCTTTTGATTTCAGTTTTAAAGTCAACTCATTTACAATATATATGTTGGATCAGTATCAGTATTTGTAATCAAATATCTTTTAGCAGATTTAACTACTTCATTTATAGTCAAAAAACTTAAAGACAAGACATTAACATACAGTATACAGGCACTCTTTGTATTTTCCATTTTAATGTGGCTTATTACTATTTCTTTATACTCTTTGTTTTTTTTAAAGTCCTTTTTTAAAGGACTTTCTCTATCCTTTTCCCTTTTTATTTTCTCTCTCAAGCCTACGTATATTTTAAACATACCCTAAACCATTTATAGTTTTTTTTAATCTGTCTCTACTATTTATCTCTTATCTTTTTTCTTTTTCTGACCACACCTTTGCTTGACTAGGGTGGCTGACCTACCCAGCTCTATTTCTTTCTGGTTTTGATCACACCTTTAATCTGCCAATGTTTGGCTAAAGATTAAAGGCTTTACTAGGGTGGCTGATTCCACTCAGCTCCCTTTATTACTTTCTGTTTCTGACCACACCTTTAATCTGCCAAGGTGTGGCTAAGGATTACAGGCTTGGCTAAAGTGGCTACCTGGCTCCACCTAGCTCCTAGCCTATCTGAAGTTTAGCTTTTTGCCAAGGTACAGGTAGGATCCACAATTACCACTCTGGAGAATATAGGGTTCATGTAATCACCAAGTAAAGCACTGCCATCTGCTTCCCCGAACTTCATTTAAATATTTTGCAGTAAAGCCTATTAAAAGACAAGTGTTTTGCCTCTAAGTCTGAATCAGGAAACTTCAGTTTAAAAAGCCATGTTTCTGCTTGCCTCCAGCAAACAGAACTGATCCACGAAAATGCTGTGGCAACTAAGAATCAATCTTTGACTCTATTTACTTTTGCCTGTGAGAACAGAAACCTTATATCCACCATATGCAGCTTGTTTCTTATACTGAGTCTTCTCTGAGACTTTGGGGACTGACCTTGATGCAGCTTAGCTCACTCCAAAAGCCTGCCCTTTTGTAGTCCAAAACCACATACCTCACCAGGGCATCTCTGTACCACGATTCATATAAAAGACACAACTCCCAAAGCTGTTTTTGGCCCTGATTCTGTGATCTAGAACTGTTTTTAATCTTTCTCAAACTTTGTGTAGGTATGTGTCACCCACACTGGGCAGCCATTTGTTATAAGAGGTTTCTGTCCCGAAGTTTCTGGGCCTGGACCAGAGGTTTGACAGGCATTAATTTTATGCTGATTGGCTTATTGGCCTAGGGCCCAGGCATATAACTTTCTAGCTTTTTCATCTGAACTCAACCCATCTTGTTCAGCCACGAGGCTTGGTACCTTTTCTCAGCAGTATTTCCTCTGCAGCTCCGGCAGCTCTATGGCATCTGTCTCTGCTCTGCTCTGCAGTTTTCTCAGTCTGGCACTTCTGCCACACTTCCTGTCTGCCATCAGCCAATCAGCTTTTTATTAAACCTGTAGGCAGGACAAATATTTAAAATGTAACACAAAATCCCACTACAGGTGATAGTTCAGACAGCATGGTCATTCAGTCCAAATTAACTTATAAGACTAACAAATGCCTTTTATTTGATCAGGGATGAAAAAATAAAAGTGAAATTAATATTTTTGTATGATAATTTAGTAAAGGTACACTTGCCCTACTGGCATGAAATTAAAAATAGGTTTTCTTGAACCACATATTTTAATTCCATGTTAGAATGTTAGACTGTATATTGCCACTAGGCCCATGCCAACTTGAACATCACCTTCTGAGTATTCTTCTTAAATAATAGATATTTTTGTTGTTTTGATATTAAAATAAGTTAAAAAATTTAAACTTTTAAAAGTAAATTCAAAGGATTACTATAGTGCATACTTGTTTTCTGAGTCCCCAAAAGTTGAAGTTATTTGGAGCTAAGATAAAATATTTGAGAAGGACCCTACCTGGGCAGTACACTAGAGCTAACCATGTTGTGGAGGGGCAGGTGAGATATCCCTGAGAGTAAAATAGCTGACCCTCCCTCATCAGTATGTCCCATACAGCAGTCAAGAGAGAGATCTCTATACCTTGCCTGGGCAAAACAATAGAACTGACTCTGGCAATATAATTTGGAGGACCTGAATCTGAGGGCATAATATTATAATATTTTAAGTTTGCCTTTACCTAGAATCATGCTTTTAGGCAAAGTCCCAACTTTTCTTAACATCATTTTTTAAGTAGGAAAAAATTTTTGTGATGCTGGAAATTGAACTTGGGGGCCTTAGTATACTATCCAAGTGCTCTACCACTATTTTCTATCCCCAGCTCTGGAATTAATTTAAATACTCCAAATAACATTGAGTCTAATTTGCCTGTACATCATAGTTATTTTTTTTAGTCCCTTGAATTAACATAGTTAAATCAATTGTGTGGAATTGTCTACAATTTCAGGGATGTCTCCTGATTTTTCTTTTTCATTTTCTAATTCTAAAAGAAAATTTCTGATTAAGGGTCACAGCTGTAGCTGATGTTCATAATAAGGATACATGTGATGTAGATGCTTTTAGCTTTTAGTAAATAAGGGTCTCACATTTGATTTTTCATTGTAGTTTACCTCTCAACTTTATCTTTAAGGAATTATTTCAGCATGTGATCAAATAGTCTTACCTTGGTTTTCTACCAGTATGGAACTTTTATTATTTAAAAGAAATGAATCATTAAGAAAGAAGATAAGCCATGTGATAGTGATGCATGCCTTTAGTTCTAGCACTTGGGAGGCAAAGGCGGGTGGATCTATCTCTATGAGTTTAAAGGTAGCCTGGTCTACAGAGCTAGTTCCAGGACAAACAGAGATATACAAAGATACCCTGTCTCAAAAAACAAAAAAAGGATAAAAAGAATAAAATAAAATATGTTGTTATTGCTGGCATGGACCTGGGGATGAAAAAGGCTGTGACAATGGATGCTTATTGTTTCTTGTCCTGAATATTTGTCATTTGTCCTGTCTTGGTATTTTCTTTCTTTTCTTATTTTTTATTATGAATAAAGTCATATTTTTTATCCATGTATATCCTTGTTCAAGGTCCCTTTATCCTCCCTGCCCTTCTAGTCACTCTCTTTTGTCCATATCTCTTTATCTCCTTCCTAGCAAGGGCAGGAGGTCCCAATGTCCCAATATGGCTTACTTCAACATCCACTCCTGTCAGATCCAGTTTCCTCACCCCAACATCAAGACTGGGTTAAGTGTTCCTCTGGAAGGAATGGGATCCAAGGTGCTGGTCCAAGGTGTTTCAGATCCCAAGCTGTTCAGTGGTTGTGGTTTGCAGTTTGGACATGCTTTGCTTTTTGCTTTTTTGTTTAGAGTCCACTAATGAGTGAGTACATCCCTGCATATCTTTCTGAGTTTGTGAGACCTCTCTCAGGAGGATATTCTCCAAATCCATCCATTTGCCTGCAAATTTTAGGATATCATTTTTTTCTTACTGCTGAGTAATACTCCATTGTGTAGATGTACCACACTTTGTTAATCCATTCTTCAGTTGAGGGGCATCTAGGTTGTTTCCAGGTTCTTGCTATTACAAATAATGCTGCTATGAACATAGTTGAGCTAATGGCCTTGGAGTGTGAATATGCATCTTTAGGGTGTACACCCAGAAGTGGTATTGCTGGATCCTTGGGGAGATTGATTTCCAGTTTTCTGAAAAACCGCCATACTGCATTCCAGAGTGGCTGAAGAAACTTACACTCCCACCAACAAGGAGGAGTATTCTTCTTGCTCTGCAACCTCTCCAGCATAGGCTGTCATCTGTGTCTTTTATCTTAGCCAATCTGACAGGTGTCAGGTGGTATCTCAAAGTTGTTTTGATTTGTATTTCTCTGATGGCTAAAGATGCTGAGCACTTTTTCAAGTGCCTTTCACCCATTTGTAATTCTGCTGAGAATTCCCTTTTTAGTTCGGAAAACCATTTTTTGATTGAGTTATTCAAGGTTATGGGCTCTAGTTTCTTGAGTTCTCTATATATTTTAGAGATCAGTCCTCTGTCACTTGTAGGGTTGGTGAAAATCTTTTCCAATTCTGTAGGCTGTCATTTTGTTCTATTGACTGTGTCCTTGGCTTTGCAGAAGGTCCCACTTATTAACTGTTGTTCTTAGTGTCTGTGCCACTGGTGTTATATTTAGGAAGTGGTCACCTGTGCCAATTCATTGGAGGGTATTTCCCACTTTCTTTTCTGTCAAGTTCAGTGTGGCTGGGTTTATGTTGAGGTCTTTGATCCACTTGGATTTGAGTTTTGTGCAGAGTGACAGGCTTGGATCTATTTGCATTTTTCTACAATTCCCATCCAGCTATGCCATCACCATTTGTTAAAGACACTATCTTTCTTCCATTGACTATTTTGTGCCTCTTTGTCAAAGATAAGGTGTTCATAGGTTTTGGGGTTAATGCCCAGATCTTCAATTCGATTCCATTGATCCACAAGTCTGTTTTTATACCGGTACCAGGCTGTTTCTATTACTGAAGCTCTATAGTATAACTTGAAGTCAGGGATGGTGATGCCTCCTGAGGTTCTTCTGTTGAGCAAAATTGTTTTGGCAATCCTGGCTTTCCTGTTATTCCAAATGAAATTGAGTATTGTTCTTTCAAGGTCCAAAAAATAATTGTGTTGGGATTTTGATGAGCAGTGTATTGAATCTGTAGATTGCCTTTGGTAGAATTGCCATTTTTACTATGTTGATCCTACCTATCCAGGAACATGGGAGAGCTTCCCATTTTCTGATATCCTCTTCAAATTCTTTCTTCAGTGACTTAAAGTTTTTGTCAAATAGATCTGTTACTTCTTTGGTTATAGTCACTCCAAGGTATTTAATGCTATTTGTAGCTATTATAAAAGATGATGTTTCCCTTATTTATTTTTCAGCCCTTTCATCTTTAGTGTATAGAATAGCTACTGATTTCTTTGAGTTAATTTTGTATCCTGCTACATTGCTGAAGGTGTTTATCTGTATAGAAGTCCCTGGTAGAATTTTGTGGGTCACTTATGTATACAATCATATCATCTGCAAATAGAGATAGTTTCACTTCTTCTTTTCTAATTTGTATCCCCTTAATCTCCTTTCATTCTCATATTGCTTTAGCTAAAATTTCAAGAACTATATTGAATAGATAAGAGGATTGTTTTGAGTTTTTCTCTATTAAGTTTGATGTTGGCTGTTGGCTTCTTGTAAATTGCCTTGATTACATTGAGATATTTTCTCTGTATTCCTGATCTCTTCAGGGCTTTTCTCATAAAGGAGTGTTGGATTTTGTCAAAGGCTTTTTCAGAATATAAAGATATGATCATGTGGATTTTTTCCTTTAGTTTGTTTATATGATGAATGATATTTACGGTTTTTCATACGTTGAACCATCCCTGTATTTCTGGGATGAAACCTACTTGATCATGTGGAGGACATTTTTTATATATTGTTGTATACAGTTTGCTAGAATATTGTTAAGAAATTTAGCATCAATATTCATGAAGGAAATTGGTCTGTAATTCTCCTTCTTTTTTGTGTCTTTGAGTGGCTTGTGTATTAGGGTAATTGTGGCCTTATAAAAGGAATTTGGCAATGTTCCTTCAGTTTCTACTGTGTGAAATAGTTTGAGAAGTAATGGTAGTAATTCTTCTTTGAATGTCTGGTAGAATTCTGCACTGAAACCATCTGGACATGACCTTTTTTTATTTGGGAGGCTTTTAATGACAGCTTCAATTTGCTTTAGGATTATAGGTCTGTTTAGGTAATTAATCTATTCTTTATTTAATTTTGGTAAATGGTACCTGTCCAAAAAGCTGTCCATTTCTTCTAGGTTTTCCATTTTTGTGGAATATAGATTTTCAAAGTATGATTTGATAATTCTCAGGATTTCGTCAGGGTCTGTTGTTATGTCCCCCTTTTCATTTCTGATTTGTTGATTTGGATACCCTCTCTCTGCTTTTTGATTAATTTGGCTAAGGGCTTATCTATCTTGTTGACTTTCTCAAGAACCAACTCTTTGATTCATTGATTGTATTGTTCTTTTTGTTTCAACTGTATTGATTTCAGCTCTAAGTTTGATTATTTCCTGCCGTCTACTCCTTCTAGGTGAGTTTGCTTCTAATTGTTCTAAGACTTTCAGCTGTGCTGTTAGTTCTCGAGTGTGGGATTTCTCTAAGCTTTTCATATAGGCATCTAGTGCTATGAATTTTCCTCTTAAGACAGCTTTCATTGTGTCCCACAAGTTTGGGTACATTGTGGATTCGTTTTCGTTATATTCTAGGAAGACTTTGATTTCTTTCTTAATTTCTTCCTTGACCCAGAGGTGGTTCAGCTGAGTGATGTTTAGTTTCCGTAAGTTGGTAGGCTTTGTGTGACTTTTGATGTTGTTGAACTCTAACTTTAGGCCCTGGTGGTCCAATATGTTACAAGGGACTATTTCAATTTTTTTATCTATTGATATTTGCTTTATAACCTATTATGTGATCAGTTTTAGAGAAAGTTCCATGTGGTGCTGAGAAATATGTATATTCCTTTGCATTTAGGGTGGAAGCGTCTGTAAATATCTATTAAATCCATTTGCATCATAACCTCTGTTAGACTCCTTATTTCTCTGCTGAGTCTCTGTCTGGTTGACCTATCCAGGGTTGAAAGTGGGGTATTGAAGTCTCCCACTATTAGAATGTGAGAATTGATGTGGGATTTGAGCTTTAGCAGTGTTTTTTTTACGTAGATAGATGCCCTTATATTACAGGCATAAATATTCAGAATTGAAATCTCCTCTTGACCAGTTTATCTTGTAATGAATAAGTAATATCCGTCTTGGTCCCTTTTAATTGATTTTAGTTTAAAGTCTACTTTATTAGATATTAGGATGGCAACCCGTTTGTTTCTTAGGGCCATTTGATTGGAAAATCTTTTCCCAACACTTTTACTCTGAGCCTGTGTCTGTCTTTGGGGTTGAGGTGTGTTTCTTGTATGCAGCAGATGGATGGCTTCTATTTTTGTACCCATCTTGTTAGTGTGTGTCTTTTTATGTGAGTTGAGTCCATTGATATTAAGGGATATTAATGACTACTGATTGATGTTTCCTGCTATTTTTGGTGGTAGCTTTATGTATTTCCTTTCTCTGGGCTTTTCTTCTGTGGGATTATTGAATGTTTGTGGTTTCATGGGTGTATCTGGGATCCTTTGGTTGGAGTTTTCCCTCTAATGCTTTCTAGAGGGCCAGATTGGTAGATAGGTATTGTTTCTGTCTGACTTTGTCATGAGATATCTTTTTACTCCATGTATGGTGATTGATAATTTTGCTGGATATAGTAGTCAAGGTTGGCAGCCATGCTCTTTTAGTGTCTGTATAACTTCTGACCATACCCTTCTTGCTTTCTTCATTTCCATTGAATAGGCAGGACTTATACTGATGGATTTGCCTTTTAGATAAGTTCGCCCTTTTCTTTTGCAGCTCTTAAAATTTTTTCTTTGTTCTGTATGATTTGTGGCTTTATTATTATGTGGCATTTGGGCATTTTTTGGGAGGGGTCATATCTATTTGTATTCTGTAAGCTTCTTATATCTTTAAAGGCATTTCCTTCTTTAAGTTGGGAAAGTTTTCTTCTATGATTTCATCGAATATATTATCTGTGCCTTTGAGCTGATAATGTTCTCCTTCTTCTATTCCTATTATTCTCAGGTTAGGTCTTTTCATGGTGTCCCAGATTTCCTGAACATTTTGTGTTATGGCTTTTTTGGTTGTAGTATTTTCTTTGACTGATGTATCTATGTCCACTACTGAGTATTCCACTCCAGAGATTCTCTCTTCCATCTCTTGGATTCTGTTGGTTATGCTTGTATCTGTAGTTCCAGTTCTTTTCTTCATTTCCACCTTTGCCTCATTTTGTGCCTTTTTTATTGCTTCTATTTCAGTTTTTAGTTCTTGGAATGTTTCTTTCATTTTTTGCTTTACCTTCTCTTGGTTTTCTTTCAAGGATTTGTTCATCTGTTCCAATTTTTTGTTTGTATTTTCTTCTATTTCTTTAACTGTCTTGG
This sequence comes from Sigmodon hispidus, assembly GCA_004025045.1. Taxonomy (NCBI): domain Eukaryota; kingdom Metazoa; phylum Chordata; class Mammalia; order Rodentia; family Cricetidae; genus Sigmodon; species Sigmodon hispidus. The sequence goes on along the minus strand of PVIH01008893.1, from coordinate 10,507 downwards.
TATTTTCAAAACTAAAGTTTTCAAAACTAAAGTAAAATTTAGTAGCACAGGAATTTTTTTCCCAGCACTCTGGAGGCAAAAGCAGGCAGACCTCCAAATTCAAGGCCATCCCAATCTAAGTAGTGAGTTCCAGGACAGCCAGAGCAACATAGTGAAACCCTGTGGGTGCAACAGAGTCGAGCCTCATGCATATCTGTAATTCTAGCACTCAAGAGACTGAGACAAGATCCTCAGTTTGAGGCCAGCCTGGGATACAGGGCAAAAGTAAAATGAAGTAACATAGGTCATTATCGATGCAAGGGTATATGTGATCCTTTTAATTCAACTTAATTTTGAGAATGAAAGAATGTGTCACTTGATCCAAAAGAGTTAAACCTGTTAGATTGTTGTCTCATTTTGGACCTTTATCACAATTATTGTCATCACTCTACTTTAAGTGTTTCTGATTCTTTTGTGAATACCATGCTCATACTAAAAAATGAATTCTTTCTAACATAAAAGCATCAAATGATTCCCATGTATTTAGCCACTAGAATTAAAATGTATTAGGGTTTAATTCTACAAATTGGAAACAATAAACTAAAACGCTTAAGACTGAATGTGCTTGAGATTTATGATAATTTGATTCATTTTAAAACATCAAAACTTTAAAACTCTTACTATTTGACTGATGCATTTTTTTTCAGTTAAGTGCAAGTGGAAATATTAAAGGTGTATGTATTGCCAGGTTTTTAGAGTCAGATAATACTTTTCTAAAGAAGATAGATATAATGGTCACATTTTCCAGCATCAAGGGGTAAAAGGAATTGGAGATGGAGACAGAGTCATGAAAATGTTTACATTCCATTTATAATCTTTTAATGCATTTCTAGAAAATGTTGCAGAAAAAAAATCCTTTAAAATTTTTTTTCCTTTATTTTCAGGCAATCGTTAGGCTGTATTTGGACAAGGCCACTCTAATCTGGAATGGAAATGTTGTTTCAGGGCTGGAAGCCCTTGGTAATTTTTTTGACATCTTGCCTGCCAGTGAGTTCCAGATCAATATGTTGGACTGCCAACCAGTTCATGGTGAGATCATATTCTTTCAAACCATCTCTTTTATTTGTTGATAGTAAACAGAGATTTACACCCAAAGCAGCATAATTTTTAATAGTAGATATAAGTAGATATATCAAATAAGTAGATTCCCTTGTCTACTTATTTGATATATTTACTTTTATTTCAAAATATATTTACTTATTTGAGCAAAAGTCACATAAAGTTCTTTATATAGTCAGGCTTTGGAACTTCAATGCTTTTCACTCCAGGGAATAACCAGTAAGTTTGTGATAGAGTATGATTATTGATTATTACAACTTACATGATAAATTGCAATTAAATGTGATTTTTGTTGGAAAGGAAAATGCCTACAGGAAAAAAAATTGAAGCTGTATCATAGATTACTGTGTTTGAAGATCTGTTAACATTTTAGAGAATTGTATTCTATGAAAGAATGACCTGGGATATGACAGAATTTGATTCAGAACAGATTGATATTGTATACAATATTTACCTCTAGGTGGGCTACTGTGGTGATATAGTGTATATTTAATAAAAATAGTCTGGAATATCAGAGGACAAAGCCACCCACAGAGCTAAGCTATGAAGGTCAGAGAGTAGAGAGTGGTGACCCATGCTTTTAATCCTATCACTTGGGAGGCAGAGATCCCTCTGGATCTCTCTGAGTTAAAGGCCTAACAGATCAAGATGATTATAGCACACTTCTTTAATTCTAGCTCTAGGAATGTTGAGTCAGTATGATAGCTGGGTGAGGGGAGAGAAGGGAGGAGTTCAGTTTCCCCTAGGACTTCCCTTGTTGGTTGAGGACAAAGAAGTTTGGAGCAGAGGATTCCAGGGAGAGTCCTGAAGAGTTGCCTGGATGAGATTTGGCTATGGTTTGTCCCTTGTCTCTCTGATAATTCAGCTTTTCCCCAATATCTAGCTCTGGGGTTTTATTATAATACCAAAAAGAATTCATGCAATAAGATAGTATCTTAAGTAGTTGTTTATAATTATATTTTCCCTTATAGTTTCTGATGAATGACTTATGAAGCAAACTATGAATGATGTTGGATATCTAATGAAAATATTAACACATATAGAAAACAAATGGTCATGTTAGATTTATATTTATTTTGAACTTGAAAATACCCCATAAATCTTTCTAGATAGAAAAATCATCTTGGGGCTGGAGAGATGGCTCAGTGGTTAAGAGCACCGCCTGCTCTTCCAGAGGACCCTGGTTCGATTCCCAGCACCCACATGGCAGCTAACAACTGTCTGTAGTTCCAGTTCCAGGCAAACACCAGGGCAAATAAATGAATAAAGTTTTTAAAAAAAAAAAAAAAAGAAAAATCATCTTAATATTTTTTAACATTGAACTTTTGACTTTGGGATGCATGCTCAAAGTATAGAACATTTATGAACAATTTTTAGCATAACATTATCAGCTTATTTCAACATGTAAGTTGACAACTTTCTCTTGTATATGTTGCTAAAGCGCAAGCTACCCAGTCCCAGACTACAGTTCTTGTTGTGACCAGTGGATCTGTGAAGTTTGATGGAAACAAACAACATTACTTCAACCAGAACTTCCTGCTGACTGCGCATACCACTCCTAATAGCACTGTGTGGAAGATTGCAAGCGATTGCTTCCGCTTTCAAGATTGGGCTAGTAGTTAAAAGAGAAAAAAACTATTTAATAAGTCCATTAGTTCCAGCAAGGGAAGTTTAATGTGAATTAATGTATTTTTATTATATAAGTACTATAGATCAGTATGTGATGAAACAAAATATGTGTAATATGTTTTTCTTTATTCTTAGCAGCACTTTTGCTAGAAAAGCTCCTGTTTGGATTATTGCCCCTAAGAGCTTTAAAGATAGCTTTTTTACCCATTGAAATTCTTAGTGTATTAAACATGATCTAGGTACTAAGATACCTCCTATGAACCCACTCAAATGGAGTCCTTTTGTAATACTATTTATGGAATAGCACAGCATAGCTCGGTAGGAGGAACTAGTGGTTTTTCAAATTTTTCAATGAAGCACATGTCTTTTCATGATTAACACTGGTTATATAGTTGTAATATATAAGTATAGATTTTGAAGTCAGTTCAAATTTGTTAACACCAGTATTCTGATATATTTGAATTATATATAAGTATTTTATAGTTCATATTGTTTGCTTCTATTGACATGGTTTCCTTTTGAATGAGATGAACTAGATAAGTGAAAAAATACTCTTTGGCTGATAATGTGCGTATTGGGTGCCTTTCATTGCAGTAATACCTTTCAGACATTTTCTTGGCAGCTTCAGGTCAATATATTTATGTGATAAGTGGTAATGAAACTAAAAGCTTTAATGGGAGAATAGGGGATAGGAACTGTAGAAATCCAAGACTGAAGCAAAAAATGGAAGAGATGACCAAGTGAGAAAGTCATTTCTTATTTCCTCCTAGCAGTATAACCTGGCCTGAGGGTTTGAATCCCAGAGACTGGCCAAATGGTCGTAAGTTCACTTTTGTTCTAAGAACTGGATTTCAACATCTTTTTACCTCCCTTCATACCTGCCTCCAGTATCCATCTCGGTTTATTCAAGAACTTAAACAAGTCAGCAGTAAACTGAACTTTGCCAGAATCTGAAAGATGGCACAAAAACTGTTCTCTCTGTGCACCCTGAACTCCTAAGTCTTCCAATCAACTTCAGGCCCAAAGATTTCTGTGTATTTATTGCCTACCACCCATCTGGATAGTTTTCTCCTCTGATTTATGTACTGTTAACTGTATTACCTATGTAAAGTTGTCTTTAATTTTATAATTTGTTTTTGTGTGGCGCTGGATAAAAGAAATTCAGTATTAAAACATTTCTGTCTGTGGTTAAAAAAAAAAACAGAAAAGATCTTTCTGATTAACTTCAAAGTAACAAACTTGTTATGATTTTATGTCTTAACTTCTAAAGACAAATGAGATAGCTTTAGTTTTTACTTAACAACACTAAAATTATTTGTAATTTAAAAAATATTTTAAGCTAAATATGCAAGCTTTGTTCTGTGTACAACCGAAATTAATTTTTATCAGTCAATTTTAAAGCTAGTAATTTACTGTGGTCCAGAAATACACACCATATTTCTAATTAGTGTATTAAACATGCACATTGTATTCTGAGTATGTTTACTCCTATTTTGAATCAGTTTGTTATTAAATTCATCTTTAGCAGAAACAATGAAAATGCTCAACTACTATACTTTTGTTGGTGGAAAACAATTTCAAAATCTGTGTACAAATATCAGTAACAAAATTGACTGTTGTAAATTACTTTATCCATACTTTGTATAACTCCATAATCTATATGATGTTTAGATGGCTGGAACTTCTCGTATATGGACTAAACTGTATTTTTGACATATTCATATTTTTATAACTTGGGAAATACAATAAAATTGCATTTTTACAAGTTTTCTCAGGTCTTAAGGGTTTTTTTTTTATTTAAAGCCCCAGAATGGGAATTTGTTCTTTAATAAGCCTTCTTAAAATGTCAAAATGTTGAAAACAATGGTAGATAATTTGGACCTTTTTCTTTGTCATTTATACAGTCTTTCTTTTTCTGCCTATTTTCCTACCAAGTATTACTTTTAAAGTACCAGTGAAATTTTGGATTAGAAGTTAGGCAAAACATTATATTCAGTAAGTATTGAAACAGAAAGAAGGTTGTGTTCCAGAAACAGTTATTTTTTTTCAGCTTTAATATTGCATCAAAAGTATGTGAGCAAGATCTGGAGAGAGGCTCAATAATTAAGAGCTGTTACAATACAAAATAAAATAGATTAACCTTTTGTGTTGTTTGTGGAGAGCTGCGTGTAGCCACGCCTTAAAGATGGTGCTGGCTTCCACCCTCCACCTTCCACATGGTTAGTGCTCTCAGTGACAAACAATACCTTATATGACTAGGCTGAGGATCTGGCTTGCTTCCACGTACCTGGACCTATCGGTAGTACCTACATGGCGTACTGGGGTTGGCTGCCCAGAGGCTATTTAGGCTGTGGGCAGGTTTCCCTGGGGTCAATCAGAGTAGCAGAATGAGAGAGAATCGGAGAGTCAGTGGGAATCGGCCACAGTCAGAATCAGAGTCAGAAGTCAGAATCAAGGTTCCTGAATAAAACTGCCAAAAGAAGAGCTGGGTGTCGCATTTTCCTTGCGGGACGAGGTGCCGCGCGACAGTTGTTTACACAAGAGTTGGCTTGATTTGTTCAGAAGAGTCCTGATCTCTCCTCTGACCTCATTGATCCCTTGAACAAGGCTGTCTTCTGTTTATTGAACAGCACAGCAAATATGATATCAAAAAGGAATGAGGAACTTTTGTCTTAATCCTTTACAGAAACTTGCAAGGGAGTAAATTAGTTTTTGGTTTGGTTTGGTTTGGTTTTTTTTTTTTTTTTTTTTTTTTTTTTTTTTTGGTGGTCCTAATGACTCAGAACAGTACATGAAACTATAGTGATATATATATATATATATGTATGTATATATATATATATATTCCAGTGTTTCTCTCAACATTTTTCTTAGTGGGTGACGTGGGCATTGCTTTCAATGCCTCACTGTTTATAGCAAATGATTATTTTAGGTCTACCCACAACATCTTATGCCCATACATTATTCTGATTAAAGGATACCTGTGGTATTTAGGAAGGAAACAAATCAACTAAGCAAATAAAAAACAAAAGGTAATCATTTTACACTGAAATTTTGTTGGATTAACTATTACCAGAAATTCGAGAGGGAATTTGGCAGAAAATGCTTTCATTTGCTAACATTTGTTTTAAGGTTTAATAGGAGATAGGAAGAATAAGCATGCTTTATTCTGGCTGATATGATAACCCAGCACTCAGGAAGCAGAGGCAGGTGGATCTCTGAATCTGAGGCCAACTTAGTATACATAGTGAATTGTAAGACAACCAGAACTACAAGAAAAAGAATGCAAATAATTCATGTACTTTAACATAATAGCCACATTTGTCTGGGAAAAGGTAGGCCTTTTTGATTTCAGAGCTGACTGTAAATCAGAGTATTTTGTCAAAATATTACCAAACAGTTCTACTTAATATATTTCCTTTGCCAAGTCCTACAAATGTTTTCTCTTTGGGCTATGGAATTATAGCTTTCTATAAAAGGTAGAGAAGTATACAGACCATTGCAGTAATGTGTGAGATGAAGGATTTTAGGATACAGCTTATATCTGTGATTAAATGTGCAATAAAGTTCCAGATGGTGAGGGCTGGTGGAACTACTTAGCTATTAGGAGCACTAATTGCTCTTCCAGAAGCATCCACAAGGTGGTTCACAACCATCTTTAACTGCATTCCTGAGCAACCAGGTGCCCTCTTCTGGCCTCCACCGGCACTGCATGCCATGTGGTACTCAACAGTACATGCAGGCAAATCACCCCCATGCATGTCAAATAAAAATAAGTCTTAAAAAAATAAACACCTCTAGACAGTTGGTACAAAGTGAACTCTGACTTACAAGCAGTTTTACTTCAAAATCAATTATTAGAGTGCACAAATAAGTGAAATTTATCTATGTAAAATACTATTCATATATAACCACATGTGATACACTCCTGGAATTATGCTTATTTATTTACTTATTTATTTATCTATCCACCTATTTATTTATTTATTATTTCAAGACAGAGTTGTTTTTTTTTAAACTTTATTATTTATTTATTTATTTGCGTTGGTGTTTGCCTGGAACTGGAACTACAGACAGTTGTTAGCTGCCATGTGGGTGCTGGGAATCGAACCCGGGTCCTCTGGAAGAGCAGACGGTGCTCTTAACCACTGAGCCATCTCTCCAGCCCCCAAGACAGAGTTTTTAAGTGTAGCTGACTGTCCTTGAGCTCACTGTGTAGACCAGGCTGGCCTCAAACTCACAGAGATCCACCTGCCCCTGCCTCCTAAGTGCTGAGATTAATGATATGTACCACCATTGTCTTTCATTTAATTATATTTTGATTTCATGCTATAATTTTTTTGTTAATTCCAGTTATAACCTACTCAGCTGACTTTTACAACATCTTAAAGAATTGAATCAGTAGTATGATAAAGACAAAAATTGAACCCCACATACTGTCACTCTCCCTTTCTCCTGGGAAATGAAGGGTCAGCTTCCCAAATATAGGGCTGTATGTCAGTGATGTCAGTCTAATGCACAAATTATAAAAAAAAAATTCTCTCTTGCTTGTCTTCTTTAGTGGGGGAGGTTGTAATGATTACTCTCTATTGCTGTGATAAAACACCATGAAGCTATAGAAGAAAAAGATTATTTGTAATTAGCAATGACAAACAGTATCCCTGATGACAGAGGGTAGATGACAGAAACATCTAGGTGAGGACTTAAAGCTTGAGCTGATCCCAGGATTGGGGGACAGGAGAGCAAACTGTGAATGGCTGGCATCTTTAAACTCTCAAAGCCTACCTCCAGTTACATACTTTCTCTAATAAGGAAGAACCTATACCTTCCTGAACAGCGCCACTAACTGGGGACGGAGTTGTCAAATCCCTATGGGGGCCATTCTCATTCAAGCCAACACATTCCATGCTAGGTTTCTCTTGAAATCATACATTTTTATTTTTATATTTTGCTTCATGTTCATTTTTTTTCATTGTTGATCTGCATAAGAGTGTTGTGGTTTGAATGAGAATGGCTCTTATAGGCTCATGTTTCAATACTTGGTCCCCAGATAGTGGGACTGTTTGGGAAGGATTAGGAGGTGTGAACTTGTTGGATGAGATGTGTCACTGGGGTAAACTTTGATTTGAGGTTTCAAAGAACTATTGCCATCCCCAGTGTCTCTCAGTATCTTATCACTAGCAGCTTGGGAGCTCATTTATACCATCCCCATAGTTTTGGTACCAGATGAATTTAAAAAAAAAAATGAATGAAAAAGGAAAGTACATAACTGCTCCTAGGTATGCTGGAGGAGAAAGTTTATTGTAGATAAAAGGGAGAACATAGCCAGAGGCAGAGATGCTGTAGAAATCTAACAGTCACTGTATCAAGGGCAAACATTAAAACAGAATAGTTGTTTTCTAGAAGTACTTTGACCTTGAAGAAATGTTGATGGAAATAAGTGATTGCTTTCTGTGATTTATAGTTATGTTTCTGAAGCACTTTTACAGCTTTTAGTCACAAGGCAGTCCTGGAACACCTAGGAGCTCTTGGATTATTGGATGCACAATAAAGACTAAAGTGGTTGGATGTGATGGTTTCCTTCAGAGAAACATATAGACTTTAGTAAAAACCCCAGCTCTGTGTAACAACCAATAAATACCTCTGAATGGTTGAGGTTCAGTCCAGAGGCTGGACCTTTTGTTGCCACACAGACCTAAAATTCATCTTGAAGTTATTCTCTTTCTTTAATGGTCTTACACAACACAGAATACTTGACACAGAGATATCTAGGAGAGTCCAGACTGGACAGACCCTGAGCTATGGAGGGAATGGAGGAGAGAAAAGGAGAGGGATAAGAAGAGAACCAGGTACAGTAGCCAAAAGGGAAAAAAGGTTAAAAAGGAATGAAAAACCAAAATGGCTGAATTATATGGGGAAGGGCAGCCCTAGGCTAGAGAGTTCAGGGTAGAAGGCAAGCTATGCTAGACATACCCTGTAACAGATAAGAACTGAGGGACGCTAGGAGAACCTGGAGGCCAGGTCCGCATTGATATGTTAAATAAGCACCTCAACCATTTGTCCTAAGGTTTGAGACTTAATCAAATGACAATTAGATTTATCACCATCTCAAATTAAAACCACTCTGGACATACTGCATTTAAAAAATAAAAAAAGAGGAAGATGTCAGAACATGGTCCATGAATGAAGTTGTGTGAGATTTCTGAGAGTTTGTGAGAAAACGCCAAGACATAAGACGTAATAGTTTAGCTTTGGAAGGTGACCCTGGAGCACCACAAAGTCACATGCAACAGAGTTGACAAGGGAGGTTTATTGGGGGAGGGATGCAGAGGCAGCCTTGAGTGCAGAAGAAAGAGAGGGAGTGAGAAAGGCTTGCCTTTTATAAGGGGATATAGAGTAAACTTAGCTCAAGAAATGTCATTTTGTATTCTAGTAGCCATAGAGATAAATAGAGTTCAGTTCCACATTCCTGGCAGGGGCTTGCCCAGTTCTAGGAGAGAATGAGCTGCACACCTGGATGATCCAGTTGGGGTCCGGGACTAAAAGGAGTCTTCCATCTTAGAGAACCATGCTAAACTAAAGCAGACCGAGCCCTGAGAAAGAGTCTCTCACCCAGTTCCCAGAGACCATAGCCAGAAACTGCTATTCACAGAGGGGCAGCATGACCTAAGTTCCAACTGCAGAATCCATAGCATCTTGGCCCTGCTAACTGACCACCAAATGCTCTACTCAAAATACACTACCATCATTCCTGGGCCCAGATTCAAGGAGAAATTCCCCAGATTAGCTGTCAGCACACAACCTTGCACTAGAGTAACCCCAAATTGTGGTTTTTCCCTTTAAAAGTGGCTGTTAAGCTCCCCTCAGGAGCCTCTCCTGATCTTGCTATGGCAAGAGCTGAACTGGGTTCCCTGCCATGGCTTGTATTTACATCAATAAACCTTGCTGTTGCATTCTAAACTTCTCTGGTCCCTGGTGGTCTCTTTGGGGAATTTTGGCACAACAGGGTAGCTCTGGGCAAACATGGGTCTCAGTGTTCTCAGAATCTAAGTTAGTATACTGTGAGAGCGCATTTGGGAGCCATTTAAAAAATTGGGATGGAATCTCTTGTTTATCCTGTACTCTCTTGCATTTTTTTCAAAATTGACAGGCTTTAAAGCAGCTCTAAGCAGACTTGCCTGTAAGCAGGTCACAAAATTTTCCCTGGCTAATACCCACCTTGATGTATTGTCATTCTCATGGGCTTACATCTGGGAAAGCCTCAGCTCCTGGGGTACGCTATGTTTGTCTGAACCTCATCTGTATGAGTTCTGGCCTGTTCCCAAACTCGCCTTCACTCAAGAGCCCAATTTTTTCTATCTGAAAAAGTTCTGACAGTGGAAACAGGATATAAACTTTCACTATCCCACCTGCGCCAGTCACTTCCCACAGATAAAGACCTAGTTTCGGATCCTTAGGAGCTCAAGAGTGAATGACTGGTCCGATAAATGTAGTTGCCAGGTTTGGAGTTCCGGGAAAGGAAAAGGTTGGAGGAGTTACAGGTGAGCATTGAGATTTGAAATGTAAAGGTTCCAGAGAGGGACCTGGTCATGTGGCTAGAAACAGATGGCAGAAGAACAGAAAGCTAGAAAAGAAGATTTAGAGTTGAGATATGAGAAGAAATCGGGAAACTCTTTCCAAGAACAGGAAGCTGGAAGAGAAGGTTTAGAGCTGGGATATGAAAAGAGATAGGGAAACGCCATCCATCCATCTGCTTGCAAAAGTTAGCTCCCATAAGATA
>PVIH01008892.1:0-86981 GCA_004025045.1 Sigmodon hispidus | reverse complement strand
GCCCAACTCATATCATCTTTCCTGAATCAGCCAGCCCCAGGTCCCTAAGGGCTTCTCTTTGTTTTTGTAAATATTGGCCCATTTTATAGGCAGGTGGTCTGCATTAGTTGGTTAATACACAGTGTCTAAGGCTGTGGTTCTTTCCTTTTTCTTTGTCTGAGGAAGTCCAGTGAGCACTGCTGAAAGGCTACTTCTCTCTAGTGGTTGCTCCTGCTCTGACATACATCCCCATCACATGACCCATGTGCATGCTTCATCACTATGCCATCTTCTCTTGATTCCCACAGCTACCTTGAAAGCCTTAGCCATACAGTGGTGATTCTTATTTTATTCTTGATTAAATTGCTGTATTTCTTAGGTTCCTTACTTGTCCGTATAATCACAAAAATTATACGAACAAGTTATAATTCTATGGTTATAGACTATTTTACTGGTATTCTGAGAGGAATTGCATTGAATAAATAGATAATATGGGGAGAATTAATATATTTAATAATATGTACCCCAATCCATGGGCATAATAATTCTTATTGTCGATATCTTATTTGATTTTTGTCATCACTTTCCTTACTTTTCCAAGGAAACAAACTGAGCATGTTTTTAGTGTACAGAGAAGCTTTCCATTTTTCTGAGATGTACATGGTGGTGTGTTTTAATCTCATTTTGAAAATACTCACTTTTAACACATAAAAAAGCAATAGATTTAGTTGTGTTAATTTTGAATGATTTGATGAAAGTTGCATATAAGCTATAGACATTTGTTAGATTCTGTAAGATTTTTACCTACACAATAATTTTAACTCCAATTTAAAATGTTGGTATGGTATATTTATATTGTACATTTATATTCTGAAATATTAAACTTTTACTTTAGTTAAGCCTAAGTTGGGCATAATGTACTTCCTGTGTACTGCTTAGTTAATGTGCTGATATTTTATTAAAGATATGGTGTCTGTGTTTGTGAGCAAAAAAAAAAAAAAAAAAAAAAAAAAAAAGAAAAAATAGACTTGTGTGTTTGGTTTGCTTTTAGCTTTAAAAAAAAATCGACAATCCACTTGTACATATTTTGCTAGATTTTCACAAATGTATACCACGTTGAAAGGTAGTTGTCAAAACTCAACTTTTAGGTTACATGGTGATAATTAGGCTTTGGTTTTTTTTTCTCCTACTGTTTATATTATTTCCTTAATTTAAGTTAAATTTAAACAGGTTATTTTTAGACGTAAGCTCCAAAATTTGTTAAAGTTATTAAAACTTGAGGTCTAATTTAGTTTTATTCTTACCTTAGCCTCCAGCTGCACCAACAAGTAGAAATTATGCAGAAATGAGGGAAAAACTTCGTTTACGTCTGACCAAGAGAAAGGAAGAACAGCCGAAGAAAATGGAGCAGATCTCAGAACGGGAGGGTGTAGTTGACCATCGGAGAGTGGAGGATTTGTTACAGTTTATAAACAGCTCAGAGGCCAAGCCAGTTAGTAGTAGTCGGGCAGCCAAACGAGCAAGGCACAAGCAGAGAAAGGTAAGTGACAACCCTTCATTTCAGGGCATACAGGTACACATCTTAGAAGGCAGGGCTGCTTCTCATGCCTTCCCTGATGCTCTGAGAACCCATCTGTCTCAGGCAGCCTCAACTAGAAGCTATGTCACTTATGTCTTCTCCCTGAATAGTGAGTTTATAGTTGATTTCTTAAGAGACAGAAGGAAGAGCTTTCACCTTGGGGATTAGGTGGGACTCGCTGAGGTTTAGAAGCGGAGAATGAGTCCATGCCTTTGGTATGACACTGAGCTTTGGCCCACAGTACCTGCATGTGCCTTTCTAAGCAGACCTCCCACATTCTCGTTTTGACCCTCAGGCCCATCTATTTGAAGGACAGTTCATAACATCAGTGTTATAAAGGGTAAGGTTAGCCAAGCTGCCCTTGGTTGGAAACACCTGAGCAATTTTTACCTCCCCAGAGGCCATAGCATGTTACAGAAGTAGACATCTACTCTACCAAGTTCAAGGCTTGATAGGGCTTGGCCTGCAGTCTAGAATCATTAATAAAATGAATCTTCACTTGGTGAAACTTCTCTCAAGTTAGAGAGCAGAAATGCACTGAGGCCACATTTGACATGTGATGCAGAATGGTTCTGGAAGCCCTTTGCCCTTACGCAAATCAACATATATTGATACTATCTGCCAGTGTGGAAAGGGAATTTTTTTTTTTTTTTTTTTTTTTTTTTTTTGACTTTTGGGCACATTTTGTTTGTATCTCATTTATGCAGGTCTAAGTTACCTGCAGTCCTCACCTGGATAACTAAGTTTGTCCAGAGCTTATGCAGTCAGTAAGCTGATTCTTGCCTTTCACACAGAGAAGTAGTCAACTCTGGATGCTCTGCACAAAGCACAACAGCTGCTTTAGTCAAAATACCTAGCTCTCAGTACCTGGCTCTTGGTCAAAGACTGTTAGCTGCCCTGTTCCTGGTAAAGTTCGTGTATGCTTCAGTAGGTAGATGAGATTCAACAGTTTTGCAGGGTGAAGTAATTGCAAGTAAATATATTTAAGTTTTTAGTTGTTACTCTTTCAAAGTTTTATTTTGCTATATATGATTGGTAACTCGAGTTTTTAGAGTTTTTTTTTTTTTTTAATTACTCTTATGGGGGTGAAAGGGAGCATCATGATATGTGTATAAATCAGAGGACAACTATTATGGTATAATTCTCCTCTTAGACCATGTGGGTCTTGATCAAATTCAAATTCACCAGGTAAGTACCTTACCTGCTGAGCCACTTTAGCATCCCTGTCAAGTTTTAGAGTTCGAAGCTTGGTCTTGAGCCATCCTCTCTTTTTTTCATTGACAGCTGGAAGAGAAGGCACGCCTAGAAGCTGAGGCCAGGGCACGGGAGCATCTACATCATCAGGAGGAACATAAACAGCGGGAGGAGGAAGAGGAGGAAGAAGAGGAAGATGAGGAACAGCGTTTCAAGGAGGAATTTCAGCGACTTCAGGAGCTTCAGAAATTAAGAGCTGCAAAAAAGAAGAAAAAAGAGCGGCCAAGTAAAGATTGTTCCAAGTTGGACATGCTTGCTAGAAATTTTCAGGCAGTAGCAGAGTCTATCTCTAACCCTGAAAACATCCACAATGGCTCAGTAGAACAAACTGAAGAACCAGAAACCTCATCTCACTCCCCATCCAGACACATTAACCACTCAGAGCCCAGGCCAGGGCCTGGAGCCAACGGGGATGCTACAGACCCCATGGACCCCAGAGACTCCAAGCTTCTGCTACCCAAGGAAGTCAATGGAAAGCAGCATGAGCCTCTTGCGTTTCTCTTGGACATGATGCATCATCACAAGGAGGGAAACAGCAAACAAAAGTTAAAACAGACCAGCAAGACAAGCAACGAGCCAACCAGGAAGCTCATGGAGCCTCCCAAAACCACAGAGGTACAGTCCAAGCCCCGGGCCCAGCCTGAGTTAAAGCCTAAAGTAGTAGATCTTGCTCTACTCACAGAGCAGAAGAGAGAAGAAAAGAAGGCCAACAGCAACAACAACAACAAAAAGCAGCTGAGCCACATCAAAGAGGAGAAGCTGAACACTGTCACTCCTGAGCCACCCTCCCCCAGCCAGCTTTTACAGAATGGCAGGCTGATTCTGGCAAGTTCTCCTCAGCCCAAGGGCAAGAATAAGAAAAATAAAAAGAAGAAAGGAGACAGAACCAGCAGTTCGATTGGTAAATACAAGGGATCACAAGGGATCTATTCCCAGTCTTGGCTGATACTGTTCTCTGTGTGTGAACTCTCTTCAGGCCCCTGCAGGTGGGAAATTGCTTATCTGACTTTCCACCAGCAATAATAATTGTAGGTGCTACATTATTATTTTGAAATAATTTTATTTCAAAATACACTTTTTTTCAGTGTATTTTGATCTGTGGTTAATTGAATTCACAGGTACAGAATTGGAAAGTAAGCAAGGTGGCATTTGTAACATCTCTCCCATCCTGGGTCATCTTGGGGTGAGGTTATATTTGCCCATTTCTAATATAGTTCTATACATTTTAAAGTTAGTAAGTTTTGTTTTCTATGTCACAGTGACATTCCAGTGCATGGTGTGTGTTCTCAGGTATCCTTGGATAATGAGAACTTGATCTGTTGTTCACCTGGTTAATGACTTACATAGGTCTCGAACATTCTTAAAGTAGTTGCATGATTTCTATCCTTACATTCTGGTGAAGTATGAACTTCCTGTTTTGTACATAAAGGTAGCACTATCTTTTGCCTTCTGCTGCTTTTTCTTCTTAAACTTCTGGGGAACATCCTTCTGTCTGTTCAAAGAACTCTTCCTTGCTTTTTATCATTGTTCTTTCTAGTTATTTCAAATGTACTGCAATCTCTTCAGCCATTCTCTTTGGTGAGCAGTTAATTGGGTTGTTTCCAGAGCTTTATATTTTCACACAGTGCTGGGTATAGTGCTGTCCACATCTATCTTCCTGGTTGCAGATGTATCTTTAAAGTGCTTGCTCAGAAAAGGGAGTTCTGGTCAGATGACAAGTATACAGTTATTTTGTGGAATGCCTACATATTCTCCCAGCCATTCAGGAGGCCCTTCTACAAGCCACCTGTGTGCTCCTGACACTGCACAGCCCAGACTGGAGTACTATGCAGAGATTTTTAGCTTTTACCAACTCATTAGCTAGAATCACTTTTAAGAATGGTTTTGATAGACGTTTCCATCTAATTTACAGGTCAGTTAACTTTTACAGAAAGTTTGCTTGTATGCCTTTTTGTAAATTTTCTATTCATATCTTGTTTTCATTGAAGGTTTCTATTGTTGTGATAGAATATCATGACCAAAGCAACTTGTAGAGAAAGAACTTATTTCATTTTAGAATTTGTAGTTTGTCATCCAGAAAAGTCAGGACAGGAAAGGAACTCAAGCTAGGAACCTGGAGGCAGATACTAATCAGAGGCCGTAGAGGAGTGCTGCTTACTGGCTTGCTCGTTACGACTTGCTGAGCCTGCTTTCTTATAACACCCAGGACCACCAACCCAGGCATAGTACCATCTTCACAATAAACTAGGTCCTCACACATCAGTCAAGAAAATGTACCACTAGCTTGCCACTGGACAGTCTCATGAAGTCATTTTCTCAATTGAGATTCCCTCTTTCAAAATGACTCTATCCTGTGTCAAGCTGATATAAAAGCCTTTTTTTTTTTTTTTTAACTAGAATTTTGTTATTTGTTTTTTAAGAAATCCTTACAAATTAGAGATATGAGGTTTTCCACTTGTATCCAGTGCTGCCAAGATTTTTCTCCTACTTCTTGAGTTTCTTGCGGACTTGATTTGCTGGGAAGAAGATACGCATATTTCTCTCTAGTGTTTGTGGTATCCTCCCCCCCCCCAATAGATCTTGAATTCACTTGTGGTTTATTGTTGGGAATGGGGTGAGGTATGGGTTCATTTTCTCTTTTTCCCAAATGGTTACACAGTTGTTTTGAAGCATAGATGAAGAAGCTCATCCTACCCCTATGGTCTACAGTGCTAGCTACCCTTTTGCAGCAGGTTTTCATATGCTCTCTGGGTCTGTGTCTGGGCTTAGTGATATGTTATGTAAACATTGCTCTGAACTTTTAATTTAGTCTGTGTATTTTACAGGCTCTTCTTAGAGTTTTGTTTGTTTGAGAGGTTGCTGCTCTCTGTATGACTTACAGTGTGTTGAAATGTGGGTTAAAGTAGTGTAACTATAAAGTACATACTGCATTTTGGAACTTATGTTTAAGATGGAAGCTAACAATGAAATTCATAGCCTATGCATGTCAGAAAAGCACTATACCCCTGAGCTACATCCTTTACATGATAGAATTTTATATTAATTACAATGTAATTGTTTCATTTTAAGTTTTAAAATTTTACTCCTAAAAATATAAGTAGCTCAAATTGTATTCCTGATAGCTAGTGCAACCTAACTGGTTGGCATGTGAAGCTATGTTGTGGGGTGTATGTGTACTTCACATTCTTTGCTTTACTAAATTGCTTCATTGCTCAAGTCTTGTCTGTCACTGGAGTTTACAGAATAGGTGCACCATGTGTCTGTAGACAAGAATAACTGATGTCCACCCCACCCACAACACGTGTGAAGGGGGTTGCTACTTTGTGTTTTGCTGTTTTTTTTTTTTTTTTCCTTAGATACACTCTTGTGTAATCCAAGATAATCTTCAACTCCCATTATGTAGCTTAGGGTGACCTTGCACTTCTGATCCTCCTGTTTCAACCTCCTAAACACTAGACTATAAATCTGTGCTACCATTCCTATTTTATGTAGTGGTAGGAATTGAACCTGGGGCTCTGTGGCAAATCTCTG
The DNA here is from genome assembly GCA_004025045.1 of Sigmodon hispidus. NCBI lineage: Eukaryota > Metazoa > Chordata > Mammalia > Rodentia > Cricetidae > Sigmodon > Sigmodon hispidus. Next base: position 80,638 of record PVIH01008892.1, on the reverse strand, counting down.
CTAGCTTGCTACATGCTAGCCCTATTCTTCCAGTTCTTCTTTTTTTTTCTCTCTCTCTCTACTATGTTTGTTTTCAAGACAGAGTTTTCCTAGGTAGACCAGGCTGGCCATGAACTCAGAGGTCCCTTGCTTCCCTGCCTCTGGCCTCTCGATTGCTGGGACTAAAGGTGTGTGCCACCACACTTGGCTCTTCTTTTGTTTATCTGGTCCTGGTATCAAACTGGACTCAGAAGAGTTCAGAAGCCTTACTTTTGTATTTTATGGAAAATTTAAATAGTATTGGCATTAGTTCTTTGAAGTTTAGATAGAATTTTACTCCAATTCCATCTAGTCCTGGGCTATGTGAGGAGCTTTTTATTACTGTTTCAATCTTGTAGCTGGCTATACATCTGTTTTAATTCTTTATTTTCTCTCTTTGGTTTTGGTATGTTGTATGCATCTAGAAATCTATCCATTTTATATTTTTCTTTTTTTTATAATTTTTTAATTTATTTTTATTTTATGTGAATTGGTGTTTTGCCTGCATGTATAACTGTGTATGGGTGTCAGATCTCGGAATTACAGACAGTTGTCAGCTGCCATGTGGATGCTGGGCATCGAACTCAGGTTCTCTGGAAGAACAGTCAGTGCTCTTAACCGCTGAGCCATCTCTTCCATTTTATATTTCTCAATTCATTGGAATGGAGGTTTAAAAGTAGATCTGTAAGATTTTTATTCATTTCTGTTACAATGTCATCTCCCCTTTCTCTTTTTTTTTCTTTTTCCTTCTTATTTTTTGTATTGTTTTGTTTTTTGAGATAAATAAAGTAGATGGGAATTATCTTCATAATGTTTATCATATTGTTTATTATGAATATTATTTGTTAGATTATTTCTGTTTTAGTATTTAAAAAGTCAATTAATGTAAATACCAAGAAAAATGTCTTTAAAAAGTCTGTTAAGAGGGAACAGAAAGATATTCTAACCCAAAAAGGAATATAAAGAACAGACCTCAGCAAAGTCTGATTAAAAATATTATAGAAGCTAATTGGGCTCCCGTACAAATGCTAAAACTAAGGAGAGTCAAAGAAGCAATTGTGACATATGGGATGCATTCACCATTTGTAAAACAAATGTTAAATTTATGGTCCTCATGTAACCAGATCACCCCTAAGGACTGGTTAGATATGATTACTGCTGTTTTGGAAGCTGGACCACTTTTATAGTGGAAAGCATGGTGGAAGGAGGAAGTTAAAATAATACAACAAAGAAGTAATGAGGAGTGAGGCTTATGTGTGTGTGTGTGTGTGTGTGTACATTTCTCTATCCTGAAATGTACAGATAACTTCATTTACAACCTAATGTTGACATAATCAACTTCTAAAGAGGGAAGGTTTATTTTGCTCTCAGTTTTAAAGGTTGTAGTCTCTAGTCAGCCCCATTGCTTGTGGTGAGGCAGCAGGAAGAAGTAAAAAGCTTCTTGTAGAATATGACCCCCAATGACCTAACATCTTTCCTGTAGTCCCCACCTCTATAATTTCTATTACCTCCCAATAACCTCATAGGTTTTGTGGGACCACTGCAGTCCTAACTAGAGCAGAGCTAGTAGTATGTGTTAGCTTTTGTGAATGGCTCATGTGAACTTGAGATAGGGATGTATTTCTGCAGTGCAGTGTTTGTGATACATTAATTATTTATACTGGAAGCACTCTGCCACTTTTTTGGAGGCAGGATCTTGCTTAGTTGTCCAGGTTAGTATCAAACCTGAAACTCCTCCTGTCAATACTGCCTGAGTAACTAGAATTACAAAGACACACTTCCACATAATTCTCAAGGTTAGCCCAGGCTATATAATGGGGACCCTGTTGGGGCTTGGGGTGGGGAGAAAAGAATTTTCTTTGGTGAGTTAATGACATTCAAATTTGTTATAATGCCTTTATAGTTGACCTCAGTCATCTTTGTCTTGTAATTACTTTGAGTTCTTTGTATGTGCTGTTTTCATCTGATATTTTCTTCAACATTTTTATTTCTAAACATATTTGGCACTTAGGAAAATTTGAAAATTTGTACTTATGTTTGTCTTAATCTTTTTTTCTGTTGCTATAACAAAACATCTGGGACAGAATGAAAAGGGTTTAGTTTCACTCAGGTCTAGAGGCTGAGAAGTGCATGAGATTCACAGCTGTACCTATTGTGTGACTTAAGATACTTCCAGGGAGAACAGGAAAGTCCTGAGAAAAGAAGGTAGGTTCTTAGGCAATGGAAGGATGAGCCTGCTTTAAAGCAGTGAATTTTTTTTTTTTTTTTAATTTGGAGTTTGTGTGTGTATACGTGTGCACATGCCTGCCTGCTTGCTTGCTGGGGTCATCAGAGAACAGAAGAGGGCATTGGATCTCCTGAAGCTAGAGTTACATACAGCTAGGAGCTGCTCGACATGGATGCTGAGATTTGAACTGGCATCTCCTGGAAAGACAAGAAGAGTGTTCTTTCCATTCCCCAGAACATGCATTCTTGATAAATAATCTGCATTCTTTAGAGAAAGAGCTGACTCCTGTGAGAGTCACTCATGAGGCTCCGCCCTCTGGGCCCCATCTCCTAGCTCTGCTGTACAAGGAAGTAAGCCTCAATGTGGATTTTTGGGGTCAAATTATGTCCCAGCTGTGGTAGATTCTTTATCCTTACTACCTCAGTGCCTCATTCCCTTCATCCCCTTTCAAGTCCTGCCTTGTTTTCCTTCAAGGCATTCATCACGCCTTCTTCCTCTATAGCTGTCAATGAGCCAGTTTTCCTTTTTCAGTATGCTCTTCCCATGTTTTCTGTTTATCCTACTCATTTTCATTGCTTCTGCTTTGTCAGAATATAGCATCTTCAGATAATTCTTGGGACAAGCCTTCTTATGAAGTACTCTGGTCCTCTGATAAGTGGAACACAACTTCAACATGCCCCCTCCTTATTGACAGTGAATATAGGACTCCATTAGAGTTAAAGTTCTTGAGTCATATCTGCATTTTAATATGCTATTATTAAAAACTGAAAAACTGGGGCTGGAGAGATGGCTTAGCCGTTAAGGGCACCGTCTGCTCTTCCAGAGGACCCGGGTTCGATTCCCAGCACCCACATGGCAGCTAACAACTGTCTGTAGTTCCAGTTCCAGGCAAATAAATAAGTAAATAAATAAAGTTTTTTTAAAAAAAAAAAACAAACAAAAAAACCCAAAAAACTGAAAAACTATTCTCAATACTAAATATGGCTTCTTATACTAGGATTTTATAAATCACTTTTATTTTTCAGACAGAGTCTCATGTATTCTAAGCAGGCCTCCAACTTTGTGTGTATCTGACAATGACTTTGAACTTCTCATCCTCCTGGCTACACATCCTGAGTCCTGGAATTACAGGAGTGTACCACCATATTCTTTACATATAGTACTGAAGATTGAGCCCAGAGTTTCATGCATACTGTGAAAACACTCCTAAACTAAGCTACTTTCTCAGCTTCAGACTGCTAATTCTGCTTAGGAAAGCACATGCTTGACACTGTAGTATGTATGGTAACCTGTACTGGTGTGCTGAGTGTGTATGTTGTGATTGCTCCTATTGAGGCTCAGAAAAGACCGCTGAGCTGTACTCCTCATACCTACAACATGTCTTCCCCAGACAGGGCCAGAGTTCTGTTGTCTCTTCATGGTGTGTGTGTGTGTGTGTGTGTGTGTGTGTGTGTGTGTGTGTGTGTGTGTGTGTGTGTGGTTTGTATTTGCTCTTGTTTTTTCTTTTTACATTTATTTGCTTGTTCCAGAGGCACATTACCAAGTTACAGTGCACATATGGAGGTCAGTAGGTGGCTCACAAGAGTTGGTTCTCTCTTACAACATTATTGCAGGAATTCAACTAAGGCAATCACAGCTTGGTAACAAGTGCTTTTTCTTGATAAGGCATCTCCACCTCTTTTTGCCTTTTTTCTTTTCTTTTTCTTTTTTTTTCCCCTTAAGATAGGTTTTTATGTAGCTCAGGCTGTAGTGATGAGCTATTAACTGATGAGCCATCTTTCCCTCTAGCCACCACTTCTATTTTTGGAGAAAGGTTTTCACTGTGCAGTCAAGACTAGCCTCAAATTTGTCATCACCCTATCTCAGCTTTCCAGGTAGCTGGAACTACAGAAATGTATCATAACTCAGCATCAGCTTTGGCTTCAGCTAAACTCTAACCTTAGGTCTTCACTGACACGCCAATTTCTTTCTGTGCTTTTGTTCCTACTGCTTAAATCCTTAAGGTCTAATTGGAGTGCAGTCCTGTGCAGGTGTCCGCAGCCTGCTGTGAATCCTTGGCTACCTTTTCTTCCTTCTGAGTTTAGATACCCAGAGACCCTCTTCTGGGCCCTGTTAACTTTTCAGAATGGACATTCCTAGTCCTTAGTATGCTAATCTGATGAATTGGCACAATGGCAGCAGCTATTAGGGGCAAGTAAGATAGATCTGCCTTAATTATGACACTGTGGAAATGTTCTGCAATAGAAGGAACTAGGGTGATGATTTGGGGAGACTTAGGCTCAATTAAAGAAGTGTGGACTGCCTCTACCTTTAACACTTGCTGTATACTTGGCACTTTGAGCCAGCTTGAGGAAGAAACTTAATGTTCAGTCAGTCCTGGACACAATGAGGGGAAGAGTTGAAATTCTTAGACATGGCTGAGACTCTGAAAAATAGAATATCTCTCAACTAATGATCATCTGGTGCCTTGCAAAGTAAAGCAGTGATACACTCTTGATTTGGGATGGCCTACGTTTTGAGTCAGGGTTCCCTCCAGTTGATCTTTTTGATGGGTTCTTGAAATAGTAGTGGCTTAGTTCAGTAGATGAGTAAGTGACTACTGACTCTACTGAGGTATTCATAGAGCAGTCTGCCCTCCGGGCCTTTTGTGGGTTTTTGCCTTATACTTTGTGGGATGTTTATTCTGGTGAGATGGCTGTTCCTGATAACATGATGTATCTCCTTTCGTTCACTTTACAGATGATGTTTTCCTGCCTAAAGACATTGACCTGGACAGTGTGGATATGGATGAGACTGAGCGGGAGGTGGAATATTTCAAAAGGTAACATGAAGCTTGCATGTGAGGACACTGTTGAGTTTCTGGTTGCTGAGTTTATCTGATTTTCCTATTCCTGTGACATTTCTGTCGCCCTGGATAAATATTATGACCAAGCCAAATAGCAAACAGCCCCATTCTATTCCTCACCACATCCCACCTATACACCTGCTCTTATATACATACCTTATCCTCACTCACCTCTTTTATTTTCCATCTGTTAATAGTGGAGGTTCCCCTGATGGGCCTGAATCAGCAGACTCAATTAACCTGGGCCCTCCTCAAACCTGCTGCTTCTGATTCTGGCCACATGTGTTCTCTGATGCTTTGTAGATACATGTGGCATTTGAGCATAGTAACGTGGCCTTCTTTAAGGAGAAAAGTAACGTTGAAGATACTGGCATTTTTTTCTGGTGGCAAACCCTGATTAGAACCATAGTCAAGGCATGCTTCATTTACTGTATGAATTATGCCAACAAAAGATACTGCTTTTTGTTTTGGTTTGTTTGTTTGTTTTTCAAGACAGTGTTTCCTCTTTGTAACAGCTCTGATTGTCTTGGAACTTGCTCTGTAGACCAGGCTGGCCTCAAATTCACAAAGGTCTACCTGCCTCTGCCTTCCACGTGCTGAAATTCAAGGCATTCACCACCACTGTCCAGCAGCTTAAATATATTTATAAAGAGTTCAAAAGAGTTTGTAAACAAATTAATTGAAGCTTTTATTTTTTTAGTGTTTAGTTTGTTTTTAAAGACTGTGTCTCCTGTAGTGAATGCTGGCCTCAAACTCACTCTGTAGCCTTCTGTTTCTACCTCCTTAGTAGTAGGATTATAGGTATATGTCACCATGTTGTACTTCAATTATTAAAGTATATGGGCAAGGTTATTAGCCACAAAATCAGTACAAGGGATGCCGCTTTGATATCATGGACTGTAAGGAGCTCCAGAGGGGCCACATACCCAATCTGCATTCTGAAACTTTCAGCTTTTTTACTCCTGCTAGATTTGATTCCTAGCATGGGAAGAGGTGCTAAAGTTGAAAGTCTCTGCTGTTCTGGCATTTATTCCCAGGTACTTGTGATCACCAAACAAATATGTTGCTGCTAAGCTGCTTCCCTAGCCCCATGTTTGAGGCAGGATCTTACTAAGTTTCTCAGGCAGCCCTTGAACTTGTAATCTTCCTTCCTCATCCTCCTGCATGCCTTAGTTTATAGGTACTCAGCCACCAATCCCATAGCTGCCTACATTCCTGGCCACAAGTATCTGGGAACAGATGACAGGAGAACAAGGAGCTGAAGCCAAAGCTGAAGCCGAGTTATGATGCATTTCTGTAGTTCCAGCTACCTGGAAAGCTGAGATAAGGTGATGACAAATTTGAGGCTAGCCTTGACTGCACAGTGAAAACCTTTCTCCAAAAATAGAAGTGGTGGCTAGAGGGAAAGATGGCTCATCAGTTAATAGCTTACACTGCTCTAGGCCAAAGAACACGCTTGATTCTCAGCATTCATGTCAGTAGCTCACAGCTGCTTCAGGAGACCCAGTGTTCTCTTCTCACCTCTTTGGGCATATGTACTCAAGTGTATATACCCTGACACAGACATGTGGATAGGCCTACAGATAATTAAAGCTAAGCAGGTCTATGGGGAAAATAGAAAAGCTGGAGAGACAGACAGCTTACTAGTCAAAAAAATACTTGCTCCTTTTCCAGAGGACTAGAATTCCTGTTGCCCATATCCATAAGAGGGGCTGAAAATCTCCTGTAACTACAGTGCCAGGAGATCTGACTTCTGGCCTCCATAGGCACCCATACATGGCATACATAGACACACATGTGCATAAATAATAAATCTTTTGAAAAAAGTGAAAGATGGTAAACAAACACCTGTCAGTAACCACAAATAAAAGGAAAGTTTGTGCCCAGGTGCAGTTTAATCATAGTTGTATTTCCAGCACTCTAGAGGCAGATGTAGGATCATTGTATGTTCAAAACCTACCTACCTAGGCGTCATAGTGACTTGCTGGTCAACCTATAATAGTGTGAGACTCTGCCTGAGAAAACAAAAATTAAATCAAAATTAAGATGGAACACATTTATATTCATCAAAATAGAAGTATCTGTTAGAGCAGTGATTCTCAACCTTCTTAATCCTGTGACCCTTTAATAGTTCTTCATGTTGTGGTGACCCTAATCATAAAATTATTTCATTACTGCTTCAGAACTGTAATTTTGCTATTGTTATGAATTATAATATAAAGATCTGTCATGCAGGATATCTGATAGGTGACCCATGTGAATGAGTTGTTAGGACACTTACACCTCCCTCCCCTCCAGGTCATAACCCACCACAGGTTGAGAATCAGTGTATTAAATGATACTAAGAAGCTTAAATGTACATTTATATACATACTTATAAGGTCATGCTTGAAATAGCCAGACATGGTGTTGCATGCACATCTGGAAAGTGAGTTCAAGACCAGTCTGATCTACAAAGCAAAATTGTCTCAAACTACAGAAGAAAAGAGGAAGTGACAGACAAGGAAAAAGGACTGCAATATTGCTGACATTGTGGCACATCCCTTTTTTAATCCCATCATTCAGGAAGCAGAGACAGACAGAGCTCAGTGGTACATAGACCAGCCAGAGCTATGTAGTGAGACACTTGTCTCAAAAACAAAACAAAACAAAACAAAAACCAAATATAACTGCCATATTGACCAGTGAAGAAACATCCAACTGGTAAAGTGGTATACTAGAAGAGTGTGTTGGCTGTTCTTGATTGTCAGCTTGACTCCGTCTGGGATTAACTAAAACCTCAAGATATGGGGTCATCTGTGAGGGATTGTTTTCTTAGTTAAGTCTTTTAAAGTGGGAAGACTCACACCTAATCTGAATTTCCTGAGGTGGGAACATCCACCCCTAATCTGGGCCACACCTTCTGCTGGCAGGACATAGAAGAAGGAAACTCTCTTTGCTGTCTGCTCTTGCTCTAACTGGCATTAGTGTCTACTTCAGAATTCTGGTGAAGACCAGCTGAGACATCCAGCCTCGTGGACTGGATTCTTGGACTTTCCATTGGTAGACAGCCATTGTTGAAATAGCTGAAGCACAGCCTGTAAGTCGATCTAATGAATAATATATAAATATGCACATACACACAAATTTACATTCTGTCAGTTCTGTTCAGTTGATTTTAGATATAGTCTACCAAGATTAGGCTTTACAGTCAGGAAACTTGTGTTAAGCATGTTAGAATAATTCGTGATTGAGTCATGGAGAGGAAGTTATGCAATAACACCAAGGATCAGAATCCAACAGCTCCTGGTAGAGACAGACATAGATGGATATATGTGAAATGCTATTAATTTAAATTTTAAAAGCAAGCAGAATGGGAGTGCTAGTGTAACATGCCCACCAGAAATGGAGCGGCTTTGCTAGATATCTGCCTGAGAAATGATTGCTAGCCCATACACACGCCTTCCTGTTTGTTTGTGATCACCAATCTTTTATGTCCTTTCAGTAGTATTCCACTCCACAGAAAAGGTTTTCCATAGCAGCATACAAAGCGACCAGGTTAGCATGAGACAAATGTTGCCATATTACATGTGCATTCATCCACTGACAGACATTTATCACTCTTTGTTGGTGGTGAGGCAAAATAAGGCATGGCAGTATAGGGCAGAAAAGGTGTTTTCACTGTCTTGACTAAGGTGACCCACAAGGATAGAGCCATATATTGGTACTTATAAGTTTCATACTAGCTGGTCGTATGCTTTATGAATCCACAGCTCAATAAAGTAGGTTTTTAAGTTGTTGGGTACAGGGAGTGTAGCTCAGTTGGTACACTAGATTCAGTCCCCAACACTGCGTAAGACTAGATGTGAAAAGGATGCATACCTATAATCTTCAGCACTTGAGATGTAGAGACAGGAGGACCAGAATTCAAGGTCATTGTCCGGTACATGGTAAGTTGAAGGCTGATATGAGACCTTTACTCAAGAAATAAAATGTTCACAGAAGGAAATGTATGTGTTAAAACTATAAAACACACATGGAAGTTACTGCTGTAAAAAGCCAAGATGCTTCTGGGAGAAGAAGGAGGACTGAGTATTGGGGGTTGGCTGGTATGACTGTGCCTCAGTGGCTGATGAATTGAGTGCCTTTCAGTTGTCAGGACAGCAGGAGCTGCATTAGGGCTGTTGGTAGGGTCTTTGCATCCTAGTATCCTTATGCATTTTAGTCATTCTTGTATGGTACTTTTACAAAAAAGATAGGTATGGTTTGTTTATACCTTCCCAGAAGAATGAGAACAAGGGAGCCTGCTTTGCCTACCAGGGTAAAGTGTTGAAGCCTTCCATTAAGATATTCGATGGCCTTACAGAAGAAAAAGCCCAGAAACAGTTTCATGGATGCACTGGACTTAGTGTATCACAGAAAATGGATTGACAGATTGCTTTAGAAATGAAGGTCTTGGGGCTGGAGAGATGGCTCAGCGGTTAAGAGCACCGTCTGCTCTTCCAGAGGACCCGGGTTCGATTCCCAGCACTCACATGACAGCTAACAACTGTCTGTAGTTCCAGTTCCAGGCAAACACCAAGGCAAATAAATAAAGTTTAAAAAAAAGAAAAAGAAAAAAATGTGAAGCAAGCATTACTTTAAAAAAAAAAAAAAAGAAAGAAAGAAAGAAATGAAGGTCTTCAGGCTGGAGAGATGGCTCAGAGGTTAAGAGCACTGGCTGTTCTTCCACAGGTCTTGAGTTCAATTCCCAGCAACCACATGGTGTCTTACAACCATCTAAAATGATATCTGGTGCCCTCTTCTGGCCTTCAGGCATACATGTTTCCTAAGTGCTGAGGTCAGAGTCATGCACCACCACCACCCTTCCACACCATTAGAAAGACTAATGTCTCATGGGTTAAGATTATATATATATATGAAGATAATATATAATTAACATTTTATGTGCATTGGTGTGAGGGTTGAAAATTCCATGGAACTGGAATTATGGACAGTGGTAAGCTGTCATGTGCATTCTGAGAATTGAACCAGCTCTGCTGAAAGATCAGCCAGTGATTTTAACCACTGAGCCATCTCTCCAGCCCAGGGGTTAAGATTTTAAATGTTAAAAACAAACTTTTGACTGGGATACAGGTGTAATACAGAGAAACCTGGGTTTGTTTCTCATCACTAACTCCCTACAAGATTAAACTTTTTATTTGGAATAAAATAAATGCTTCTGAAGTCAAAATTGGGAAATTTTTCTTACAATTGATCCATAACCTGGGTGCAAAGTTACGTACCTACAGTTTCTTCTACTAGGAGGCTAAGGCAGGGGCTCACTTGATTTATGTCTGGGCAGCAAAGCTAGATTCCATCTCAAAAATAAGAGCCTGGTAAATGATAACTATTTGTCTTAAAGAAAGTGAGGGAAAATAACCATTTGCCAGAACATTATGCAGCTTAGAGTCAAACATTGTGAAGAAGATAAAACAATGCCATTTGAACTAAATATGAGCAAAGCAATTAATACAACTGTGAAGATTTCAGAGTAAAATTATTTGTATGCTGAATTAAAACACATTTTAAAGGAACTTTATAGAACACTGGAAAAGAAACCAATTAGAAGCCAACACTTTCTCACAGTGTATGTGTGGGCAGTAAACACAAGGCAAGCTCTACAGGGTTTTGGGGGAGTGAGGCAGGGCCAACCAGCTCTTAACAGTCCCTGGGAGTTTGACAGGACCTAGTATGAGTGAAATACTTCCATGTAGCACAGATGGTAGCAAGAACCACTTGTGTAGTACCATCTGCCTATCCTCTGTAAGACTTGACAGTCAAACAACTGAACAGACTTTCCTTGTGGAGAAAACAAGGTTTAAAAAGAAAATGTACTTAGTATGATTCAGCTTAAACAGTATAGCCAGACTATTGCTGAGCATACACATGGAAGTCCTTGAGCTGCCAAGTATGATGAGGCTTCACTGTCAAATGCCAGGACAGCAAGGCCTTCATTGGGCATTCATGAGGGCTTCTGCAGCCTAATACCCTATATACATGTGTGTGGTGCATACAGGATGAGGTTCAGTGACAGCAAACCTGATTTAGATGCAGATGGGCTATTCACTTGCTGGGCCTGGGGATATTTTGGGAAACAGCTTGTGTTACATGCTCTTTTGCCTTGGAAAGAATTGTTTGTTCTCTGAATGGCTTGGGCATTCTTTTTTTATTATTATTATTTTATGTGCATTGGTGTTTTGCTTCCATGTGTCTGTGTAAAGGTGTCAGATCCCCTGGAACTGGAGTTATAGACAGCTCTAAGATGCCATGTGGGTGCTGGAAATTGAACTGGTTCTTTGGAAGAGCAGCGAGTGCTCTTAACCACTGAGCCATCTTTCCGATCTGTTTAAGGAATGAGGTGTCCACACACATCCCCCTTCTTTTTGGTTTTTTGAGACAGCGTTTTTTTTGTTTTTTTTGTTTTTTTAATGTAGCCTTCACTGTTCTTGAACTTGTTCTCTAGACCAGTCTGTTCTCGAACTCACAGAGATCTGTTTGCCCCTGCTTGCTCCCAGTAAGTGCTGGGATTAAAGGCATGCACCACCTCCATCTGTCTTTGGGCATTCTTAACTACTAAGTAAGGAAAGGGGCCTAGAGTAGAGTCCCTACATGGAGGAGGAGACAATTGGACAGGAGATAGAGGTGTGGAAGGTTAGTTCCAGGGAAAAGGAGTTTGGATTCTGGAGCTGAGATGGCACAGCCCTTCACTGGCAGAGACTTGTTCTTTCCCTATCTGAACAGAGGCCACAAAATTTGTTGCACAAAGCTGGGCAGCCACAGGTATCTGGTTGAATGGTTGGTTCACCGTTTAAACATAAATATTCAAACTACCTGAAAACCATCAGTTTAGATGGTTTTATAACCATCTAATTATAATTATAATTCCTGCTCCCTAAATCAGAGCTGGAATGGTGAGATTGAGAAATTATGCAAGTCTTTAAACAGAGAAAATACTCTTTCCATCATTAATATACAAATTGACCAACATTGCCTGAGAAACGGCAAAGGGTGGTCCTTTATTGGAAGATTTTTTTTTTTTTTTAATTTTGGGGGGTGTGTGTGTACACATTTGAGAATGCCTTCAGAGAACAGAAAAGCCTATCAGATCTACTGAAGCTGGAATAACAGGAAGTTATGAACCACCCAGAATGGGTATTCGGAAATAAATGTGGGTCCTCTGGAAGAGTGGTTATGTATTAATCACTGGGCTGTCTCTCCATCCCCAAAGAGTGATCTTATTTAGAAGCTGTTTAGTCAGAGCATGGTGCTATCAGGTGATTTATTCAAGCCTGAAGGCCTTCATGTACATAGGACATGCCTTAGATGGAGTAAAGGGCCAGAGTATTGTAATTTGTCTCATAGTAAGTTTTTATTTTGTGAATGGTTTTAAGACAAGACAAAACCTCATTTTTACACATGGGCTTAGCTGTTGCCTTTGATTCAATTTACTTGATGCAGGCTATGGGCTATATGCACCGTGACTGCTGAGGTAAGACAATGTGCACATTGAAGCAATTGGGGAACAAATATTTTCGGATACACAGAAATTTAACAGACTCTGGATTTCATTCTCTAAATGTTGTTTTACATGAACATCAGAGACAGCTAAGTCTGTGTGGTTATAGCTCCATGTGTGTCACTGAAGCAGGGTTCCAGGTTGCTGCAGACTATAGGGCTTACAAAGCTTGTAGTACTTTCTGGTCAGTTAAAAAGTTTTGAGTTGGCTCCTGGCAACCTCATCCTTAAGCTTAGCAGCCTGCTCTTCCTAGCATCTCTTGTAGTACAAGATCCTGGTCATGTGACATCTGCCTATGACTCTAGTTTTGATGACTCTCCTACATACCCAGCCACAGTGATCACAAAGTGCCTTCCTTCCTGAGACTCAAGGCAGCTGTGGAATCTGAGCCAGCTGGTGGCTTCTTACCCAGAATGTATTTGTTGTTTTGAGTGAGTTCATGCTGTTGACCAAGACTGTGAGGTATGTATCACAGGAAGACCTGCTACATAACTGCCTGGAGTCCTGCCTTCTAGAAGGTGTGGTGTCTTCTAGCCTGATGCTGCCCAATAGTTCTAATCTCCTGTTTGGCAGCAGGCTATGACTTAAGTAGTGGCTTACACAGCATCAGTTCCTAGGAGCCTTCTGGGATAGGGAAGTAGCAGCCCCCTGGCCCTTTTTTTCAAGCAGAATAGTGACTGATATCAGCTGTTCTCAGATGGTCACATTTAAAAGAGTTTTCCTTGAGCCCTTCAGTAATGCTTGGTACACTCTGTCCTTCTACACTAAGCACTCTTGGCTTTCCCCTGAACACAGTTTCAAATGACAGAAAGCACCAGATGATACACAAGCAATTTGGCCAGCGTCCTGAAGATGGGACCACTTCTCTAAGCACAGAGTTTTGACCTCAAACTCACTGAGCCTCTCCAGTGAATTGATAGCAAGAATCAGAAGTTGTTATGGTTTTCAGACTTTGTGTAGGCTCTGTCCTGTGACAATTTGCCATTTTGTTTTGCCAGGTTCTGCTTGGACTCTGCTCGACAGAACCGACAAAGACTGTCCATCAACTGGACCAACTTTAGCTTGAAGAAAGCCACCTTTGCTGCCCACTGAATGAGGACTGCCTGGAGAGGGATATGTGGGAGGCAGCTGGGCTGCGCCACTCAAGAGCCAAGCCCTTCAGTGGCTCCCCAGAGCTTCGGTACCCACCCAGGGTGTGTAGGGTGGGATGCCGTGGCCTGAGACCCCCAGACCGAGAACTTGCTGCTCGACCTGCGTTGTTAGCTTGTGTGCGTGTAGTCTGTGAGTGAGACTTCTTTGATTGTAGCTCTGTGCTGTCAGAATGGAACAGTAGTTCCCGCCAGTTCCTCCACAACCACGGCCTCAGAGGCCTGGGCCGTGGCCAGAGACGAGTTTGCATCATCCACGTGGCTCTGTCACCTCTGCATCTCGCCCTGTCCTGTCATCTGTCCCTGCTGGGGTGTCAAGCCATCCCTCAGATCTCATGTGCCCTGTGTCCCACCCAAGGCGGGCTGGGCGGGCAGGCCTCCTTTGTACTCTTTCACAATCTACTGTTTCTGAGTGTACATGTTGCGCTGTTTGTGTTTGACCCCCTGACTTGTAGCCAGCTTGTGTAAGACCCCTTGCAGAATGAGATCGTTAAAAACAAGAAACCCACCCAGTACTCACACCATCAAGTCTGTTCTAGAGCGTACAACCGTATTAACACGGAGGCCTGCCTGGCTACTTTTTTAACATATTGTTAAGTAATATTAAAATCATGTCTTTCTTTTTGAAAGATGGAATACATTAGTACAGCAGGAGACCCAGTCTGGTTGCTTTCTGCTGGGGACGATGGGTGTGGTGGGAGGTGGAAAATGGGTGTTACTTGTTTTCATATAGCTAAGGCCACCACCCCTAAAGTCACTGTCTGATGTCCCTAGATATCAGGGTTCCTGGTGCCCTCACTTGTTTTCTGGACACAAAATTGACACAGGTACTAGAACAGAGCAGTCTGCAGGACACAGTAGCCAACTAAATGATTAGGTTTCACGTGTTCATGGCAAGAAGTACCAGGAAGCTTCAAGATGGTGTGGTGGGTTATACCCAGGTCACTGGGACATGGAATGGAGATGGCCTTTATAGCATGGAACAGAGGGTTATCTATGGCCTTGTATGTAGGTACCAAATGTAGGTACATTTGGGGAGGAGAAGCGATTGTGGTCTGTAGTAAAATGATAAATTAGGGATGCTTAATTGGGTTTAACTTAGGAACAAAGTAAATGGTATTGGAAAATGAAAAAGAAATCCTGGCTTGGTTAGTTCCATCTTCTTTCCTTCAGGCAGTTAACAGTTCAGCTCACCCAGTTGCCTCAGGGTGTCGTCTAATTTTCACTTACCTCAGCACACTACATGGCTCATCCTTTTCCAGCATTGAGGCATCCAGTGCCCAGAAGATGATTGAAACTTGAGGTGGGAAGATCATCGGGCCTAGGGTGACAACGACAAGCTGGTAGAAGCCAGTTGTGGGAGGGAAGAGACAGACAGTAGGTCCTAACCTTCTGAAGATTTTGCACCAGAGAACAGGAAGTAAATGAGTACCCAGAGGAGGTGTGGAATAGGTTGCCTTCTTTTCTTTTGTTTTCCAGGTGAGAAAGCAGCACATCCCTGTGTTCCTGGGATAGTTCAACAAAGAAAAGCAGGCAGTGCTGTGACCTTGCATGAACAGTGTTCTCGAAAGGGCAAAGATTCTGGTTCTGTCCCCAGGGATACTGGCACTGTCTCCTGGTTGAGGAAGTGGCTAGAGAGGCCTAGCATTGGGTTTGCCTCCCAGGGGAGACCCCAGGCACTAACTCTCTGGCCTTCCACTTCTTCCATTGGAGCCAAGTCACCTACCAAGAGGAACCCAGGGTTTCCGGCTATAGCATCAACAGGAATTGTTGGCACTATAATGGTGAGGGGAAAAACCTGGGTGCCACAACAGCAAGTACCGTATTGGGGCCCAGAGACACACAGAACCTAGCCCTCAGCTCTTGAGCATTTATATATCCAGTATGCTGCAGACCAGTACCTCATGCTTCCTAGCCATATGCAGAAATGAGCTTCCTGCTTCCCTGGAAACTTAAAGGTTCTTTGGCCCTGTCATCAATGGTTCATAACTGGACACTTTGAGGAACAAAAAGTAGAATATAGATACCTCTGGACCCAGATGATTGAGAGGGAAGAGTAGGTGATAAGGGGATCCTGAGGACAACTTTTTCAGTGGCCACAGAGGCTGCTAGGATATCTGCAGCTCAGCAGAGTGGTTATTCTACTTCTAGACATGGAACCTAAAATGTACACTGGCCAAGGGAGACTAAAGCCTTCCTGCTAGAGCCTATAGGAAGGCTCCAGGAAAACTTCATGTTTCACTATTTCCTTTACTCAATATAAATCTGAAATGAAATAAGGTAACAGCTAGAAAGAAACAGTAGCTGGAAATTTTTTTCATTGAACTTAATATACTATCTTAGCTACTTTTCTATTGTTATAAGACACCATTACCAAGGTAACAACAGAAAAAAAAAATTGTTTAATCTTGGATTCAGTTTCAGAGGGTTTGAGTCTGTGACTGTCATGGCAGGAAATATTACGGTAGCAGGCAAATAGGGGAATGGTACTAGAACTGAAGAGACACTAGGAATGGTGCTTGTCTTTTGAAACCTCATAGCCCTCTCCCATGACACACCTATCCAACAAGGCCATACCTCCTAATATTCCTGAGACAGTTCCACCAACCCGGGGCCAAGTATTGAAACGTGAACTTATTTGGGAACCATTCTCATTCAAACCACCACATATACCTATGCCACTAAAGAGAATAAAACACCAAAATGTATTAATAAAGAGAAAAGGCATGGACCATTTCCTTCCCCGTTAAGCCCCTTCCTTTTTGTATCTACTAAGTAGGTGTCAGTAAGGCTTGTATTTAGATGGCAAATGTCAGTCAGTATCTGCACTTCATGACATGAGGTTATAAATTCTGAATGCATCTCTGAGTAACAATGTCACTGCTAACTTGGCAACTTTTGGAGTAAGTAGTTTTGGAAGATACCTACTGTCTGAGACAGATTATCTATGATGAGCATGTAACAAATCTCATCTAAGTAGCAACAAGCTCTTCAGTGGCCCCCTCATTCCACAAAACAAGACAGCAAATTTGTTTTCTAAAAACATTTTTAATACAGAAATTCCACAGATTACTGAGGACTAGATTATTTATTAAGAAATTTTACAAGGAAATTAACTCACAGATACAGGACAAGACAAATTTAGTTGCAGAGTCCTTGGAAGGCTTGGGGATCAATCTGATGCCTCTTTAAACTGTCTGAACCAGTCCTCACCATCCAGGTGTCCAAAGAAGTAGGCTACATTAAATGTATCCCAGGTCTTAAGCTGGCTCAAAGGCCATGACCTAGGGGCTGGTACTCAAAGGTGAAAGGATATGTGTTCCCTACTGCAGATTTTTGTTTGTTTCAAGACAGGGTTTTTCTGTGTGTAGCCCTGGCTGTCCTGGAACTCACTCTGTAGGCCAGGCTGGCCTCAGAGATCATCCTGCCATTGCCTCCCAAAAGTATGTGACACTACTGCAAAGCTCATTCTTTAAACTCTTGGGGTTGGGGGGATGACACAATGAAATTAACATCTACCACACTATCGCAGCCTACAGGGTTTTATTATCATTTTGTTTGTTTTAAGATTAAATATATTTCCATTGTCTGGGCTGATCTGAATTGCTCCTGGGCTGACTGACTATAATAGGTTTTGATGGTATACCTGCCAGTGAGGAGAAGCAGTCACGCTCATAATTTGTCTCTTAAGCACAAAGCCTTATAAGTTGTCCCCAAATGTCAACTGAAAATGCCTTGATTCCATTGTAGTCCCAGACTAGCATTCATTGTTCTGGATCTACCTCCATGGTGCATGTGGTATTAGTTCAGAGTAGCCAAATGAGAAATTTGGCTACTTGGCTGTCATATTCTCATTTAAACACTGAACGTGGGCCATAGGAGGGACCAACTTGCAGAAACTCCTCCTGCCAGTGTTTTCATATTGGTAGCACATGACTGACAGAAGACAGGAAACCTGGAAAGTTCTTGAAGGGCATAGTTTCTGCCTGAAGGCAGTTTCCAGATCTCACTCAGCACTGTAGAAAAAAACAAGTCATTCATGGATGGATAAAGTAAGAAAAGATACTGTGGCTGAGGATCTGGAGATGAGACAAGCTGAGAGCTACCAAGGCCTTTGGCTGAACCATTTGCATGTTACCTCAGTTCAGGTAACAGGTCACGTGAAGACAGCAACACTTTGCATTTCTCTTCAGCATTTCTCTTAAAAAGAATGGGAAGACACTACAATGTGAAGTCCTATGCAAAGGGTATATGGGAGACTGGTGAAAAATGGCAAAACATTTTTTAAAAGTATGGACAGACAGAAAGAAAAATGTTAAGAGCAGCAGGCAAATCCCCAGTCAAACTACTAGGATGGCTGGGAAGTTACTTGGTTTTACCTCATGAGCTATTGCATGGAATTCATATTTGGAAGCACAGGAAACCATCCCTTTGCTTTCTGGGACTGGCCATTTGTTTTGATTTTTTGGAGACAGGGTTTCTCTATGTAGCCTTGCTCTTCTGGAACTAACTCTGCAGATCACAACCACCTGAGTCTGCCTCCTAAGTGCTGGGATTAAAGGTGTGTGCTACCACACCTAGCTTTTAGAGACTTTTTTTTTTTTTAATTTTTTTTTGATTTATTTATTTATTATGCATACAGTTTTACAGAAGAGGGCGCCAGACCTCATCATAGATGGTTGTGAGCCACCATGTGGTTTTGCTGGGAATTGAACTCAGGACCTCTGGAAGAACAGTCAGTGCTCTTAACCTCTGAGCCATCTCTCCAGCCCCCGCTTTTAGAGACTTTTGAAAGGCACCAAGGGTTATTACATATGAAAGCTCCAAGTGTTAAGAACTTAGGAATTTAGGGGCCTTTTTTTGTTTTTGTTTTTGTTTTTTGTTTTTTTTGGTCTTCACTCAGGGCACCAGTACGTCCTCAAAAGAGCATCACCGGTTAGATGTCAAGAAGTAAGTTCTGAAACCAAAACACCGTAGAAGAATAACATTAACCTTACTGCCTATCCCCAGACACTCTCCATTTTACTCAAGTAAAATTCAGTTGTGGCATCCAGTCAGATTTTCTCAGTCTATGCCAAAAGCAAGAAAGATATTTATATGAAATTTCAATCTGAAGAAACCCATAAAGGGCAGATGATGAGTTTTACAGGTAATAAGCTTAAAATGTCAGTTGTAAGTCAGGCAAAGTGGCACACTCCTTTAATTCCAGCACTTAGGAATCAAGGCCAGCCTGGTCTACATAGGGAGATAGACAGCCTGGGCTTTGTACAGAG
This sequence comes from Sigmodon hispidus, assembly GCA_004025045.1. Classification (NCBI taxonomy): domain Eukaryota; kingdom Metazoa; phylum Chordata; class Mammalia; order Rodentia; family Cricetidae; genus Sigmodon; species Sigmodon hispidus. Next base: position 61,590 of record PVIH01008892.1, on the reverse strand, counting down.
ATCCTGTCTCAAAAAGAAAGGAAGGAGGATTCGTTTTAAAATTTAAATGTATACATAGTGGTAAGAAAATGTGAAGGAAGAAAAAGATAAATGAAACCTCTAGAGACATTTGAGATGGAAAGTACCCTAGGTGGAGCTATCCACAGAAGAAATTGGTGAATTTATGACTTGTGTCTAAACAGTTTTAAAGTGGATGACAGAGAAGAAAACTGAAGAGAAAAAGAAGTGGCCTGCAGTATTTGTGGAACTGGAGTTGGGATAAAAAGTACCTGAATTGGTAGCCAAAATGGTTCCCACATGCATCCATACAAATATGCATGTGCACTGGGAGTGAAAGCTAAGATCTCATGCATGCAAGGCAAGACCTGATCAGCTGCATTGCCAGTCCTGAAGATAGAACAGATTTGTTCGAAATTTCAGTTCCACAGACCATTTTTAAAATTTTGTTTAAGGTTTGGCAGTTGCTTTTTAGACTGTCTCACTAGGTAATCCTGGAACTTACTGTGTACATCAGGCTGGATTTGAACTCCAATTTGCCTGCCTCTGTTTCCTGATTTGTGGAGTCAAAAGCCAAGTTTTGGATTGCATGTGCCATCATACACCATGTTTAGTGTTTTTAGTTCTTTGTATTCTCTACACACTAATCCTCTGTTGGGTGAATAGCTGGCAAAGCTTTTCTCCCATCCGTGGGTCATCTATTTTCGTTAGTTTGATGAGCTCCCATCTGCCAGTTGTTGGTTTTATTTCTATTGAGATAGCAGTCTTGTTCAAGAAGTTTTTTCATGTATCAACTGAAGCATGGGCTCTACTTTTCCCTCTAGCACTTTCGGACTATTAGATCAGATGTTGAGGTTTTTGATCCTTTTGGAGTTGAGCTTTATGCATGGTGAGAGAGAAGGAACTAGATTCTTTCTGAGCCAATTTTTCTGGAATCGTTTAAGATTATTTTTCTCTGTGATGTATAATTCTGGTATCTTTGTAAAAAAATCAGGTTAACTGTAGTTGGATGGACTTCCATCTGGTTCTTCAGCTCTGTCCATTGATCAGTGCTTGTTTTTGTTTCACTATCATGCTTTTTTTTTAAGTCAACCTTTTTTAAAAAAGTATTTTTATTTTATGTGGATTGGTGTTTTGCCTGCGTGTATAACTGTGTAAGGATGTCAGATCTTGGAATTACAGACAGTTGTTAGCTGCCATGTGGTTGCTGGGAATCAAACTTGGGTCCTCCGGAAGAACAGTCAGTGCTTTTAACCACTGAGCCATCTCTCCAGCCCTCATGCTTTCTTATTAATACTGTTCTAGTATAATTTGGAATCAAGTGTTCTGATACCTTCTGCACTGTTCTTTTCATCCAGGATTATTTTGACTATCTCTGCTTGTGCCTTCATATAAATTTTTGGACCTTTAAGTGGGATGTCATTTTTCACAATACTCTTCTGATCCATGAGTATAGGAGTGTCATTCCATCTTCTAGTGTGTTCCTTAATTTCTTTATTTGGTATCTTAAGACTTATAGAGGTCTTTAATTTTCTAGTTAAGTTTATTCCTAGATTATGTGTGTCACTTTGCTGAACATAATTATCAACTCAGAATTTTTTGGTGATTTCTTTAGAACTTCTTATATATAGAATCATCATGTCTGCAAAAAAGAGATACTTCTTTTCCTATTGGTATCCCTTCTCTTTTTGTATTATTCTAAGTCTGTATGGAATAGAAATGGAAAGAATTGAAACTCTTGTCTTGTTCCTGATGCTTTGAGTTTCTCTACTTAGTATGATGCTGGCTGTAAGTATGTTGCACATAGTCTTTATTATACTGAGGTATGTTCCCTCTGTGTCTAGCCTTTTCATGACTTCTGTTGGATATTGTCAAAGGCTTTTTCTATGTTTATCAAGATTTGGAGGGCATTCATTTATGTTATAAATTACATTTAGTGATTCATATATGTTGAATCATCCCTGCATGATTGGAATGGTCAAAATGGTCTTGATAAATGCTTTTTAATGTGATGTTGAGGTCAGTTTGTATTTTGAGGATATTGTATGTACATTCATTAATGAGACTAGTCTAATTTTTGTGTGTCTGGCATATCTACCTGATTTTAGTATTAGAATAATACTGATTTTGTAAAAAGTTTGGAAGATGCCAGGCATGATGGCACAATCTCAGCACTCGAAAGGCAGAGTCAGACTGCCTTTTGAGTTCAAGGCCAGCTTGGTTGATACAGGAGTTCCAACACAGCCAGAACTTACATAAAGTGATCTTATCTTTAAAAAATAAAGTATAGGTTCAATAAGTTACATCCCCTGGGGTTTTCTGAATTTCATTGGTATCTGTTCTAATGGCTTCCTTTTCACCTTTCAGTTTTATTAGGTTGGATCTTCTCATTTGGTTAATTTTTAAAGGGTTTGTCAGTTCTGTTTATCTTTTCCTCCCTTCTTCCAGACAAGGTTTCTCTGTAGCTTTGGAGCTTGTTCTGGAACTCCCTTTGTAGACCAGGCTGGCATTGAATTCACAAAGATGCACTTGCCTCTGCCTCCTGAGTTCTGAGATTAAAGGCTCTGTTTATCTTTTCAAAAGACCCCTCCTCTTCATTTCATTGATTCTTTGTAATTTTAAAAATTGTTTCTATTTCATTGATTTCTGCCACACACACATAGAAAGGATAGAATTATAATGCGCTCTCTCTCTCTCTCTCTCTCTCTCTCTCTCTCTCTCTCTCTCTCCAGGGTCTCTGTAGACCAGGCTAGCTTCCAACTCATAGATCTGCTTGCCTGTGCCTCCTGATTAGAATTAAGGGGTGTGCTGCTATGCCCAGCTATAATATCATGTTCTGTTGATCAGTATGAAGTGCCCTTCATGTATCTTCTATTTTGGTTTGAAGTCTATTTTGTCAGATAATAGGATAGCTATGCCTACTTGGTTTTTAGTTTGATTTGCTTAACGTATCTTTTCCCACCCTTTTACACTAAAGTGGTGTCTGTTTTTGGTGGTGAGATGTATTTGTTGAAAGCAGCATAAAGATGAATCTGTCTTCTAATCAAGCCTAGTAATATTCAGTTATTATTAAAAGTATATTGACTTCTGTCATTCTATTGATTTTGTTTTTACCTTGTGGTTATTTAGTCCTATGACACTTTTGTCATTTTTATACTTCTCTTTAGACTAAAATATTCCTTCCATTATCTGTTATAGAGCTGCCTCAGTGGTCATAAATTTTCTTAGAGTTTTTAACATGGAAATTCTTTTGTATCTCCTTCAATTTTAATAGTTTTCCTAGAAATAATAGTCTTGTTTCACAGTTGTGTTTTATTCAGAGTTATATTTTAGAATACATTTTTTAGGCCCTTCTGACTTTAAAATGTCTGCAAAAATGATCTTGTTATTCTACTAGGTCTACCTTTATAGGTGATTTGACCTTTTGTCTTTTGCAGCTTCCAATACTCTTTCTTTTGTCTGTTTTTGTGTTGTAACTGTGTTGTCAGGCGCTTATTTTCTTATCCTATTTGGTATTCTATTATAGGCTTCTTGTATCTGACTTGGCATCTCTTAAGATTCAAGAAACTCTTATTCTATTGAAAACATTTTCTATATGGAGCTGGACAGATAGCTTAGACCTTAAGAGCACTGGCTTCTCTTTCAGATGACAGAGACTTGATCTCCATTATGCACACTGATTCAGACCAGTCTGTAACTCCAGTTCCAGGGGATCCAATACCCTGCTCTGGCTTCCTTGAGCTCACATATAATGCACAGACAGACAGGGAATATATCCCTACACATAAAATAAAAATATTTAAAGAAAAAATACTTTTATGCTTTTGTTTTGGTATTCAATGATCATAATTCAAAGATTTGGTAGTTTTATAGTGTCCCAAAGCTTTCACATGTTCTATTCACCTTTTAAAAATTCCTCATTACCCTTAACTGCTTGATCCAATCTTTACACCATGTTGTGTTCTCTAGCCCTGTTACACTGTTTCTCACATGATCCATTCTGTTGATTTCCACTGGGATTTTAATTTGACTTATTGAGTTTTTTAGGTTTTTCTTTAGCAGTTCTTTTTATTTCTTACAATGACTTAAATTACCTCATTTAGTTCTTTGTTTTCTCTTGGTGTGTATTCATATATTCTTTAAGCTGCTTGGACATAGTTATAATTATTCTTTTAAATTCTTTTGTCTGGAGGTTATAACAAATTATTCCCATTAGGAGCCAGTTTGGAATTAGTGATCTTTAAGGAAGACATATTATCTTGAGTTTTTATCTTGTTTTTGTTTCTGTACAAGGACTTGCCCATCTGGGATTAATATGTTGGCTAAATTTTTCTTTCTTTTGTATTTTTGTTTTTTTTATATTCAAATCCCCTTTATCCTTCAGTGATGGTATTTGCAATGCCCATGAGAGAACTAAGTTATAGTAAAGTTGAGGTGTCATTTCCCTCAAAATGTGGGGTTGGTATTTAGAGCCAGAGGCTCTATCTCCAGTCTTCCTATTTGGATCAAGTAATGTCCCGTGTCAGCTGGTGCCTATTGCATGGGTCTTCAGTTTTTGCAGTGAGTTCTGGAAGTCCACAAGTACTAATGGCCCTTACTCTAGATCAGCACCCTATTCTAGGTATATATCTTTATGGAACTTCCAAAGAATTTGTGGACCTAAACTGGAGCGGAATCTATTCATTCTCCCTAACTTTGAAGCTGCTGGAAATCTTATAAGCACCAATGAGTTTTACTCTGGTTCATGACTAGTTTTTTCCCAGTCTTTAACAATCCCAACACTGTTCCAAAGTCCAAGGTGAAATCCTATAAATCAAAAGATAAGGTATATGCTTCCAATATATAATGATACAATGTAAACATTCCCATTTCACACAGGTGGAGTGAGAAAATAGCATTCCAAAGCACAACCAATCCTATGACTATCTGGCATCTGGAAATCTAGGTGGCATCAACTGGGCTCCTTAGGCTTCCCTACCCCTCCATACCCCTCCAGCTCTATCTGCAGCACATGTAGACACATTCTTGGGCCAACTCTACTCCATGCCTGGTCTCCAATTTGAGCTCTGCGATTTAATTCTGTGATAGTGAAGTGACTTAGCTCCTTGGTGCCTCTTCTTCACCTGTGATAAGAATGATACTACCTTCTACAACTGTTACAAGGATAAGAGTTAATACATGGCAAACCCTCAGCACAGAACAAGCTTCTTTCAGCACACAGCTCCCTTCTTATCCTGTCACTTAACACACCATGACACAATCATATGCCACCCCTGATTTAGCAGTCCTAATACATTCTCAGTATACCCTGCCTCCTACTTCATATCTACCCCTTTCTCTTAAATTTTGGGGCCAGGACTGAAGTGGTTCATAACATCACCCTATCCAATGGCCTCTTGCCTGAATACTATAACAATTCTGCTCTCAAAACAAAGTGAGGAGCATCAATGGAATTCTAAGCTCAGCTTCTTGCTCCTGTCCCTTGTTCCTCACTTCCATCAAATAGGTTTCAGTCCACACACCCAAGACTTTTTCCTAAGTAGTGTGGAACATAAGTCAGAAATTACAGTAAAGCCTAAATTAGTAGAGTTTATTCCTCAAATCCTAAGACAGCCTCTGCTCATGCAGCCTTAGCAGGCAGGGCTATCTTTAACTAAACCTCTGAATTTAGGGAAGACAGCAGACATGTTTCTCCTTACTAGCGGTCTTTCCTAAGCAGCCAGAAGCCACCAATCATCCCTGCACACATCCCAGCTGAGTATGTCCACATAGCATAAGAGCTTCTTCAGCAGTGTGGAACAAAGGTAAAAAAATCAAGGTATTTTACTTGGCTCTCTGATGTTTCTGATGTTATTCTCAGAGCAACAGAGTAGTAAGTCCATTTATTACAAAAATAAAGATTAGGAAATAAAGGTGCTTCACTTCTGGAAATGTGTTATTGTAAGGTGATGGGACTGTGTGTATATGATGCCTGTGTCTGGGAAAGTTCTAGTGTGACACTTCACTGTACAAGATTGAGTTCTCACCCTACAGAGGACACTTACTCCCACAGCAGCTTCTTCCAGCAAGCAATACAACTCTAGGTGCAAGTAGCCCTCTGGATATTCTCACGCCAGACGGTTTGCAGCTTTGAATTGAAAGTGGGCTCCAAACTCTTCATGAGAGATAAGGGTGATACTCACTTGATGCCCCTGACACATCTCTTCCTTCTGCTTTGCCAATAGTTCCTTCTGACTCAGTCTGATTCGTGGCCAAACAAGACAAAAAAATGTCCTATCTGTGCCCTGCCCATCTCTGGACCCTAGATCCCAGTAGAATGCACCATACTGAGTTGAGGACTGAGTCTGATGACACCTACCCAATCCCTTAGAGCAGCTATCCTGGTGGGGGGCCACAATGAGCATGGTGTCTCTGGCTCACTGACAGCAATCAGATAGGTGCCTGAGGAATGCCTCGCCTTGCTCATCACTGAAGCACCGCAGGCAGTGAGGGCACTGAAGGTCACCCTGACCTCTATGGGCTGTGCAGACATGCCCACCCTCTCCAGGAAGTTCCATCTGTTGGGGCCCAGGCCCAGGCCTCCAACCACCAGGTGCCACATGCTCCAGTGCATCCATCTCTAAGTACTTGGCAGTTTTGTTTCCTGTACGAATCCAACAGGGTCCTGGATCCCTGGAGTCCTGCTGAGAAGTCAAAGGTCAGTTTACTATGTGTTATGCTAGAAGATACAAAACCTGGCCCTAGGTTCTAACAGTTAGAGACACTATCTCAAAGTAGAACTTAAATCTCATTGCCTTGCTTCTTGCTATACAATGCCTCACTTTCATCAAACATCAGGTCTCAGTCCACATACCACCAAGAGTTTCTCCAAGATATATGGAACAAAAGTCAAGAATCAAGATATTTTACTTGGCTCTCTGGAGTTTCTAAAAGCTTAAATTGGTGGAATCTTATCCCCCTCGGCCAATCTGTGAAGTGGAAGGCCTGATTGCAGTCCTCAGCCTTAGGATACTCACTGAAGGAAGTGACCCTGATCCCATGCTCACTACCATCAGAGGCAGAGAAACAAGCTGGGGGTAGTATAGACAGCAGGACATTATTAGCCAGGGAATAGGCAAACTAAGTCCCACTGTACCTCAATGTAATTTGAGGTGCTAGACACTCAGAGACCTACAGTGGCAGCCATGAGCACATTCTTGGCACAGCCTGGCACATGTGCTCTAAATAAATGCCACAAAGCTACTTATAGTGCCTTACTCCAGCACCTGGCCTTGGTGCTTTTACTTCACATTTGAATTTGGATCTTACAGGAACAATGTTTTATCACTCATACCTCAGCACCACTATCATGTGGTTGTCCCCCCTGGGGTAGAGCAACACACAAGTGCTTGAGGGGCCACAACTAATGAAAAAGCCCTGGTTCCCATCAGAAATTTAGCCCTTGGGGCTGATCAGGAATCCCTTGGAGAACCTGGTTTGGCAGGCCTAGAACTGGTATGGTCATTCCTCTGGCACATCCCTGAGAGGCCATCATGACGAGTGACCTTGCAGTCTAAATCACAAAGGAGCCAGCGAACCCACAGTCATGTTAGAAAATATCCCCATTCCTGCCCATGGAACATAGAGGATTTTGTCCTATGCCTACAGTCCTGGTGCTTAGGAGAATAGCCTCCTATGGCCACATCACCCTAAACAACCCTAATCTAGAAGGGAGAATGGGGAAAAACACTTCAGTAAATAACATCAAAGGTTTTGGGGAGGGTTCTCTAAGACTGTTGAAGCCCTCTGGCAGGACCCTGTTGGCTTGTAGACTTAAGAACACAGGTTTCCGGGGCTCAGAGGTTAAGAGCACTGACTGTTCTTCCAGAGGACCTGAGTTCAATTCCCAGCAACCATATGGTGGCTCACAACCATCTATGATGAGGTCTGGTGCCCTCTCCTGTAAAACTGTATGCATAATAAATAAATAAATCTTGGGGGCTGGAGAGATGGCTCAGTAGTTAAGAGCACCGTCTGCTCTTCCAGAGGACCTGGGTTCGATTCCCAGCACCCACATGGCAGCTAACAACTGTCTGTAGTTCCAGTTCCAGACAAACACCAAGGCAAATAATTAAATAAATAAATAAATCTTAAAAAAAAAAAAAAAAAGAACACAGGTTTCCAACAAAATCTTTCCATTCATTAGAACTGGTGCTTGTATCCAGCTCCCTGATATGAATTTAGCTCAAAAGAACTGAACAAAGGTATCTACCAGGACCCTGGAAGGGAGGCAGAATTTGATGAGGTTCCGCAGCTGCTCATAACAGGACAGTGTGGGTGGCCTTCACAGATCCCCAGTTCCTCTTACATCTTACTGGGAAGGACAGTTTCATAGTCATTTCTGCCTTCTCATCCTACTGAGTTCCAGAGGTGCCCCTATTATCCACGCTATGTCAGGACAGGAAGTTCTCTAAGGGGAGCCCAGTGTTTATCCCAGCACAGAAGATGTATGGACACTAAGTGGCCAAAGTAATAAATCTTCCCTGGGAATTTGCAGAGCATGTGGCTACCCAGTGGGGAGAGGTAAAACGTATGCATGTCCAGCTTTCATGACTGAACCTTCCAGCATATACCAGTGCCTGTTGCAGATGACAACAGGCCCACTGACTATCCTGAAGGACCTACCTCATTTAGTGCTTGGGGCTTGTGTCACACCTCTGCAACATAGTAAATAGGATCTCTACCTCACAAGAGGACAGACACTTAAATAACTGCTCATAAAACACCTGGAGCTCATAAAACAAGGATATACTTATGTTGCAACAATAAGCAGAGAGACAGGAATGGTCCTGAAGACAACTAGCCTTTACCAACAGGGACCACCATGCCAACCTCCACAGCTAAATACAGTACCACAGAGGTTTTCTATGGCCACACCCTAGGCCCAGGAGAGGTTACACTGCCCATCACTAACAGTATTGGCAGCCAATACATCATTACAAAGAGGTTCAAAATTCATAATAGAAAATATTCTAGTGGGGGAGAAATTCTCTGTGCTCTTACCTGTCTCTGGGATGCTTGGGACATCAAGGACATGACCTTTTCTTCCAGTTCTTGAATCCTACTATGAGCTCGTTCCCGATCTGCCCTTTCTGATTTGAAGTCATCCTTGTAAGCAAGGATCTGAGAAGAGAGAAAGCTCATTTCTATTCAAGGAAGGAGAAAATCCTTAATTGGATTCTCTTACTACTTCATGACTATATCCCACCCAGTGCCAACAGGCCTTTAGTCTATGCTGTCCCACAACTATGGCCTGTGGTGTGAGCAAACATCCCTGTCAGTCCTGCCCAGAGCCTGAGGACACCTGCTGCTCTAGCATCTGCACACGCTCCAACGCAGTATCCCGGGCCATCCTCACAGTTGCCAACTCCTGTTTTGCCTCTGCAAAGTCATTTATTTTCTCCTCCAACTGTCTGTTAAGCCTGAAAATCTCCTTCTTCATCAGTTCTGGCTCATGAGGGATCTGCTGCCTCTTTAGCCGTGCATGTAACTCCTTCACATATTCATCCCTACTGGCATCATAACGCTGCCACTTGGCATTGAGGTCTTCTACCTGAAAAGACAGAACCAGGAGACACATTTGCTCAAGCCAACATGGAACTGTGATTATGAACAATTGACAAAACTGCCTCTTTCCCTTTCCTTTGCATAGAAAGAGTTCTAAGCCTCCCAGGTAATCCTCATACATTACAGTAACATCCATATTAAGGAGGGTCTTAAACAGATATGAACTCACTGTAATTTTCCTAAAAATTTTCTTAAAAAATACTTCCCAGCCAGGCATACTTTAACCCCAGCACTCAGGATGCAGAGGCAGGCAGATCTCTGTGAGTTCAAGGCCAGCCGGGTCTGCAGAGTGAGTTCCAGGATAGCCAAGGCTATTATTACACAAAGAAACCCTACCTCAAAAAAGATACAAACAAAACAAAAACAAAACCCACAACTACTTCACTACATCCCAGAGGCAGAGTGGGAAAAAAAAAAATTAGTGGAGACAGTGGCCAAGCCAGTCAAATACTTGCTGAGCAAGCATGAAGACCCAATTTCAGATCACCAGCACCCATGTAAAATCTGGGCATGATGCATATGTCTGTAATCCTAGTGCTGGGGATGGTGAGACTGGCAGATTCCTGGATCTCACTGGCCAGCCAGTCTAGCCAAATTTGTATGCTCCAGATTCAGCAAGAGACCCTGTTTCAAAAACTAAGGCAGGGTGCAATTGCCTGATGTCAACTTGTAGCCTCCATATGCAAGCACAAACACATTTACATACAACACACTCAAAGCTACTTTCTGATGGTAATTCTTGCACTTCCTTTATTAAATAATTAATCTGGGAGGACAGAAAAGGTCAGGATCTATACATCCTCTGTGGCAGAAAGATCAGGTCTCTGGAGACATGACCCTATGTATCAAGTTAAAATAGGCAGGGGGCAGAAGCCACCTCTACACACCAGCTAAAGGAAAACCATTTGCCATTTGTCAGGGTTCATGTTCCTCTTCAATGGGATGTTACTCACATGAGTCACCTTCTGTTTTAATAGTCGATTTTCTTCCTGTAACTTCTCAATAACACTCTTGTCAGAAGCATTCCTGCTTGTATGCCCTGGCTACATATGAAAGAGACCAAAAGAAGCCATGTCACTGTGTGACATATCACATACAGAAAAAGAGAAGTTAGAGCCAAAGGCTGAGGCCACAGGCTGTCACAGCAGCTGTAGTGTAGGAGGTGGTGACTCTTCACTTTATGGAGAAGTAAAGCAGATATTAAGAAAAGGACTTTGCGCTTTTCACCAAGATGGCGCCGAAAGCGAAGAAGGAAGCTCCTGCCCCTCCCAAAGCCGAAGCCAAAGCGAAGGCCTTGAAAGCCAAGAAAGCAGTGCTGAAAGGTGTCCACAGCCACAAGAAAAAGAAGATCCGCACGTCACCCACTTTCCGGCGGCCCAAGACCCTTAGGCTCAGGAGGCAGCCCAAATACCCTCGAAAGAGCGCGCCCAGAAGAAACAAGCTTGACCACTATGCCATCATCAAGTTCCCCCTGACCACTAAGTCAGCCATGAAGAAGATAGAAGACAACAACACAATTGTGTTCATTGTGGATGTCAAGGCCAACAAGCACCATATCAAACAGGCTGTGAAGAAACTCTATGACATAGATGTGGCCAAAGTCAACACCCTCATAAGGCCTGACGGAGAAAAGAAGGCATATGCTTGATTGGCTCCTGATTATGATGCTCTGGATGTCGCCAACAAAATTGGGATTATCTAAACTCAGTCCAGCTGGCTAATTCTAAATATACTTTTTCCACCATAAAAAAAAAAAAGAAAGAAAGAAAAGGACTTTGCAAGTCCAGCTTCTCCTAGACCCACTCTGACTCCTAGATTCCCAGCTGAGAGAGACCAGGAGACAGCCTTGGCATCGAGTCCCTGGGTGTATCTATCACTCTGGACACTGTCCTTATTCCTACCAACTGACATGAGCTATTTGTATTTTAAATATTCTGGACTGGACCTAAACATTCTGTTGTCTAAAGGAATGAGTACACCAGCCATAACAAAACCTTCCTTGTTTATTATCACAGTAACATAATGTTACTCCCTAACAGACATACCACCACCAACATCCAGGAGGCTTTCCAGATCCCTGATATGGGCCTGGCCACACATCAGTCTTAACCCCTCCAGCATCATCAAGGCAGAAAACCTGCCTATAGATAAGCAAACTAACCTGGTTGAGGCAACCTAACTTGTGCTTCACACAGGCTCAGAATCAGGGACATTCACTCACAGAAGCCACATCCCAAGTTAACCCCTAATAGCAGCTGGCTTACCCACCTGAAACTCTCACAAAACTTGTCTAGGGTATACTTTGTACCCTAGAAATTCCAGACACTGAATAGTACAGAAGACTTTAAATCACTGACATTAGTTTTAAGAATTCCCCTTGAATGACAGGAAGTGCATGTCCTAACCCAGTCACTGGGAAGCCCCAGATGACTCAGCCAAGTACAGCACTGAGAAATGATACTGATTTAAGAGACATGCCTGTCTGCCATAATCCAGCAGCCACCTCAGGCTGATCATAGTGTGAAGTGACTTCAAGATCTCCAAAGGGAATGAATATTACAGTGATATAAAGTTGAGCAAGACCATCTACCCCTCCTATCCAGCAATGAATACAACTGTGTTCCTTCTTGGGTGATCTTTTTGTGAAATCCAACTAAGATGGATGGTTCTAGACCAAGTTTCTCTACATCTTAGAGAAGCTGCTGATAGTTATATGTTCCTTTTCTTCAGAACCCACAGTCTCATGAACTTAACGGCAGCCTCAGAAAACTGCCTAGAAAGGGATGTAGCTTAGAAGTTCTGTGTGGGGGGGCTAGAGAGATGGCTCAGTGGTTAAGAGCACCGTCTGCTCTTCCAGAGGACCCGGGTTCGTTTCCCAGCACCCACATGGCAGCTAACAACTGTCTGTAGTTCCAGTTCCAGGCAAACACCAAGGCAAATAAGTAAATAAATAATAAAGTTTTTTTAAAAAAAAAAAAGAAGTTCTGTGTGGGACAGTGTACATGAGATGCAGACTCAGCCTGGTCCACTATTATGATCTGAATCAGAAATATTCCCCACACGCTCATAGTTTGAAAGCTTGATTCCCCAGCTGATTAGTGTCATTTGCACAGGCTATAGAAACTTTAGAAGGTGTAGCCTAGCAATCAGACGTCACTAAGGACAGTTCTTTAAAGCTGACACCCCGCCCCTAGTCATGTCTGTCTGTCTGTTTGTCTCTCCCTTTCTCCCTCCCTCCCCCCTTTCCTCCCTCTCCCCCCCCCCTCTCTCTCTGTGTGTGTGTGTGTGTGTGTACACACATGCATCCTGGTCTGCCACGATATGAAGATCCCCTGTCACAAGTTCCCATTACTATGAATTTGGCCATGTCATTCCCACCACATTAGACTGAACAACTCCTTGAGTTGTTTCTGTTGGTATTGTAGTCATAGTAACACAAAAGTCACAAATACACCCACTGATAACTGAATGAGGTGTGCCATATGTACCTGTTTCTCTGTCAGCTCCACATAGATCAGCACCACCAGGCAGCAGGAAATAAGGTACCATGACCAGTACCTGGCCTATATTGAGTCTTGGTCCTATTCATCACCTGTCTTGTGAGATGCATCTCTTCTCCATGACTACCTTATGGATGCCCAAACCTTGGTCATGCTCCTCTCCTCCACCAAACTGTCCTGGCCTGCAGGCACAGAGGGCTCTTCTTGGGTCTCTACTGCAACCTGGCCCTTCTGGCTTCTGGCTCCTCTGTCACCATCTCTGTCCACCTCATCTAGTGTCTACATAGTTCATAGTTTTGAGGCATGAAGATGTTCTGTGTCATGTGATAATGAAGAAGCTTTAGCCCTGAGGGTAACAGTCTCCTAGCTTATGGCAGGCCATGTGGCTGGCAACAAAAGTTATGGGTCTTCATGAGGCTTGTGGTTGGATCAGCTCCTACCGCTCAGATGCATAGAGTCTAAAAAGGCTGGTGCTCATGGACCTTCCATCAGCTTTAGGCCTGGACTCTGCATGTGTGGCATGTGGAGGTATTGCCCTCTCTAAGTGATCTCACCTAGATCTGCCTCAAGTTTCTTTGTCGAATATACATGTGACAATACTTCCTGCAGGCAGCCCCTCTATCCCCAGCTCTTCATTCCTATCCCCAGTGGCAGAGAAGACCAAAGTGCCATCCCCATTTCCATGCAGGATCAGCTATAGACAACGCTGGGCGCTAGGGAGGCAGACCACTCAGCTTTCCTGTCTCACTGAGAACGGAAAGGGTTCTGTAGCATCCCAGACCTTAGTGACTGCACAGGAGAATGACAGGCAATGACTCTTGCCAACCAGAGGCTTCACTTGACTTAGTTATAGTGCCTACCTCATCAGGGCTTTTCTCTCTGACGTCTCCCTGGGCATGTTGTCGTTCATCCAGACATTTGGCCAGATGCTGGCACATGTGGGCAGTGGCAGCCAACGTCCTGCGAAGTTGGTGGGTCTCATCAGTCAAGGAGCGGCACAGAATGTCGCTGGCAGCCCTGGCTTGTTCCTTCTCTGCCACACTTCTCCGAAGCAAGATGACTTCCTTCTCTCTCTCATGCTGAGGCTGGCTCATCAGTTGCTGCATTTCCCTTTCTTTTTCTTCTAGTTGCTCAGTAAGTCTCTCAACTTCCTAACCAGAAAAGAATTTCAAAGCACAGTTCAGATAGGTGTGGTGACACATGCTTATAATCCCAGTAGTGGAGAGGCTGAGGCAGGAGGATCAAGAATTTGAGGTCAGCTAGAGACACCCTATCTAAAATCATATAGAAAGACAGGCAGGTTCAATAGTTGTGAAAATTAAAGCACAGATTGATTAAATCAAACAGTGTTAAAAAGCAAATGTTCAAAACCAGGCACGATAAGACACACCTGTAACCCCAGCCCTTAGAGAGTAGAGGGAGTATAAGAAGTTCAAGGCCATCTTCAACTATACAGCAACTCTGAGGCCAGTCTGGCTATATGGGGGGAGGAAGCAAATGTGATAAAAACAAAGGAAATCTGGCAAGGATAATCTACCACTAGATAATGCATTGAACAAGAAGGCTATCAAGATAATAATACAGTTAACTGTCATGGAATATTTAACTATGTAAAGATGTGTCACATTTGTTTATGCTTCATTTGTTTAATGATATAAAGATGTATTGCTTTGCCTGCCTAAGGCACCTGATTGGTTTTAAAAAAAAAAAAAAAGGACGGCCAATAGGTAGGCAGGAGAGAGAAAGGCAGAGGTGATGGACAGAGAGAATAAGTAGGAGGAAGATCTAGGCTGGAGAGAGGAGAAGAAAGAACCAGGGGGAAAAAGAGGGAAATGCTGGTGCCAGCCAGGCAGCTGCCAGCCAGAAAGACCTGGACTAAGACAGACAGAAGGAAAGAAAGGAAAAAAGCCCCAAGACAAAACATAGCTGAAGAGAAACAGGTTAATTTGTTATAAGAGCTAATGGGACAAGTATAAATCTGAGCATTCATAACTAATGAGTGCTCATGTCTTGATTTGGGAACTGGTTGGTGGCCCAAAAGAAAGCCTGCTTCAGTTAACTTTGGAGTTTTTAATTTTATAATATTCTTAAACTTAATTTAAAATTAGTCTCAGTTGGATGTGGCAGTACACACCTTTAATCCTAACCCTTCAGAGGCAGAGTCAGGTAGAGCTCTGTAAGGCCAGCCTGGTCTACATAACATACATAACAAGGTCCATACCAATTATGGCTACATAGTGAGACAAAAAAATAATTAATAAGAATAGATTATTTGTAGCCAGACACGCAGGTGGATTTCTAAGAGTTCTACAGAAGGACAGCCAAGGTTTCACAGAGAAACTCCAAAAAAAGACAGAGAGGGAGTGGGGAGAGAGAAGGAAAAAGAGGGGGAGAAGAAGAAGAGGAGAGACTATTTGCAAGTATCTAGTTCAAGAGAGGTCATACTAAAATAGGGTTATCCCTCATCTAACCACTGGTGTCCTTCTAAAAAGGAATTTTAGACAGATGTACCTACAAGAGAAGGCCATGTGAAGACAAGGACTGGAGTGTAGCACCTATGAGCCACAGAGCACTAAGGCCTGGCAGCCACTACCAGAAGCAGAAGAGGTAAAGGACCTTACCCCGGAACCTTTAGAGAGCAGACATCTTTACCTGTGCTTCTCACCTCTAGGACTGGAAGAAGATTATATTTCTGTTGCTTTAAGTTCACCATTTGTGGTACTGTGTCTAGAAAACTAATATAGCCTGAAATCCTAATTACTGCTTTTTGAAAAAGCTAGATGTAATAGCTCGTGTCTGTAAATTCTAGCACTTGGGAAGCTGAGTCAGGAGGGCTGCCAAGAGTCTGAGCCAGCCTGTTCTACCTAAGGAGTTCCAAGCTAGCCTAAAATAATGATCAAAATTTGTTTTTTTCACAATGGTCTCTCTGTTGCTCAGGCTAGCCTCAAACCCACAGCAGTGTTTCTTTCTGCCTCAGCTTCCAATGTGCTGGGACAACAGATCTTAAATGACAATTTTGTTTTACTTTGTTTTATTTAAGGCTTTTTCTGGGGCTGGAAAGATGGTTAAGAGTATTGAATGATCTTCCAGAGGATCTGGTTCAATTCCAAGCACCCATCTGATCTGTAACTGAAGTTCTAGGGAGCCTGACACCTTCTTCTGGCCTTTGCAGACACCAGACATGCACATGGTGCACAGATATCAATTCAGACAAAACACTCATACATGCAAATATTTTTTAAAAAATACTATCATTAGGTTGCTCAGAAAACGGAGTTGAATCCTAAGCCCATGCTTAGTCTCCTGAGTGCAAGGACTACTTGCACATAAGATTAGTGCAAAGTGCAAAGTCAAAATGACCGTTTTTTAACTACCTGGCCTTAAATCTGTGCTTTCAAAGAATCCTTAAACATAAATAGTACATGATAGAGGTGGAACAGTCTCAACCAGTCCATTGTACAGATGAAGAAACAGAGTCACAGGCTGGAGAGATGGCTCAGCGGTTAAGAGCATTGACTGTTCTTCCAGAGGTCCTGAGTTCCATACCCAGCATCTACATGGCAGCTAACAACTGTCTGTAATTCCAGGATCTGACACTCTTACACAGTTACATATGCAGGCAAAACACCAATTCACATAAAATGAAAAATAATTAAAAAAAAAAAAAAAAAAGAAACAGTGTCACAAAAGCCATGGATAAGCCTCAGCCATTTCTAGCAGGAGGTGGTAGGAGGGTGCAGCCTCTATCTTGTATCCCTAGGACCTTGTCACCACTATAAATGAGACACCAACCATGTTATAAAGACAAACGAGTTATTACTCTATAGTTTTATTTATTATTATTGTGGATATGTGAGTGTATACGTGCCATGGCACACATGTAGAAATCAGAGGACAACTTTCAGGAGTTGTTCCCCACCACCACCACCACCCTGAGTTCCAGGGGTCAGACAGGTTGTCAGGCTTACAGACACAGACCGTACTTTTGCCTACTAGGCCATCTCATCAGCCTCTGGATTTTTTAAATCATAAAAAAACATATGTACTGTTTGGTATTTTGTTGTTGGTTGATTGTTTTGAGACAAAGTCTTTCACGTTATACCAGTGGTCCTCAACCTAATGCTGAGACTCTTTAATATAATTCTTCATGCTGTGGTGACCCCCAACCATAAAACTACTTTCATTGCTACTTCATGACTACAATTTTGCTATTACTATGAATTGCAATGTAAGTATTTTTGGAGATAAAGGTTTGCCAAAGGAGTTGCAACCCACAAGTTGAGAACTGCTGCTCTAGGTAGTATAGCAAAACAGGTAGAGAAAAACCGGAAGGAAAGAAGATCCAGTGTGCCAGGATCAGGCAGGGCCTGTGAGGCCAGCTTCTAGGGTAACAGGATGCAGCTGTACAGTCACTGGCCATGTGCTAAATAGCACCATTAACCCAAAAATCTTATCTGGAAGAAGTCTGCAAAATCATCCACCCAGGCCTCAAGTTGCAGTTGGAGTAGTCTCAAGTCCCATTCTGGATGCCATGAGGACAAGCTACGGTCTCACCTAGACACACTGACTAATCTCAGTTCCTCCACATCCCAATCTTCACTTTCCTCTGTGGAAGCCCTCAGTGCCTTCTTGGTCTAATGTCCCTGTAGAAATGGTTGATGTGGCCATCAATAAAAGTAGTCTAACATCCCATCTGCTTTCTATTGTAGTTTAGACAGGGTCTCGCTCTGTAGACCAGCCTGGCCTAGAATTCACCGAGATCCACCTGCCTCTGCCTTTCCGGTGCTGGGAATAAAAGGCATGTGCTTTCGTGTCCAGCTGCTTCTGTCATTTTAAACTTGCCTTGTTACTTCAATAAACAAAGGGCCTCTGGGATGTAATAGCGGTGTCTCCAACAATGCATGATTGAAACACCCTCCCCTCATAAACTGGCTAATGGGTGAACAAAACACATTTACCTTCATGAACTACTAAGTCACCTGGAGCTGGAGAAATGGATCCACAGTTAAGAGCACATACTGCCCTTACAGAATAGAGTTCAGTTCCCAGCATCCATGTGGTGTAGCTCACAACAACCTGTAACTCCAGCTCCAGAGAATCTGAACCCTATTCTAGACTTCACCAACAATGATACTCTCTCTCATGACACAGACAAACATGTACATACATATCTTAAAAATAAAAATATATCAGGCTAGAGAGATCGATGGCTCAGTGGTAAGAGCACTTGCTGCTCTTGCAGAGGATCCAGGTTTAGCTCCCAGCACACACATCAGATAGCTCACAACTGTTTGTAACTCCAGCTCCATAGCATCTGATGCCCTCTTCTGGACTCTATGGGCACCAAACAAGTATATGGAACACACACATGCATGCAGACACTCACACATACATGAAATAAAGCAAATCTTTAAAAGAAAAAATTAAAATCTTTTCCTTAAAAAAAAATGAAAATTACAGACACATTCTTTGTATGTATACTCCCTTGGCCAACTTGGGCTCCCGACAAGGCCATTATCAGATGTGGCCCCTTGACCTTGTATTACTAAAAACATCTTCTACTCCTCCTAGGTCTCTTCAAATTACCTTCAACACACTGTTCATTTTCAGTTTAATCTTTTCTATCAATGTTATATCCACAGAAAAGTCATTAATATCTTGCTCCTTTGTGTGTGTGTGTGTGTGTGTAGCTCAGGTTGGTCTCAAACTCAGCTCAAACTGCATTAGCATACTGAGTGTTGGGGTTAGATGGGTGTGCCACCACAGTAGCTCAGAACCAATAATATTCTTAGTTGTTATAGGACATCTGAAACAGCTTCATAATTGCTTATGATCTAATACATCCCATGGTATATTTGAACTACTCAAGGTGCAGTTTTTACTTATGGACTATGGTCTAGGGCACATCTGGAACTTTCAGAAAGTTTTCTGTCTTATATAATGGAAAAAGGGGTCCAGTAAAAACCAACTCTTGGGCTGAGAGGAGAAATTCCAGATATCACAAGGAAAGAAATTCCTTTTTCATTGCATCTTAACTGCTAAAGGTTTGCACAGCTGTATGGTTTTCTTTGATGCTATCATTTTAGGAAGAGACCTTTGTGGTAACCCCCTTTGACAAATTTATCCTGGCTTTGACCTCCATTGGATTTTTCTTTTTAGGTTTGTATTTATTAAAATTTTTTTGGTAGTCCAAGCTAATCTCAAAATTGTGATCCTCCTGCCTCAGCCTCCTGGGTGGCTGGAACTCTAGGCATACTGTGTATTACTCTGGTTATCCATTGGAATTCTTCTGAATCAAACCCAAGACAACTATTATAGAAGCTGTATGTTGTCTGATGTTCCAAATGCTGTGCAGATTTGATTACCTGTGCCCACTTGTCCCTTGTCATCTTCTTGAGGATTTTTCCCCCACTGTCTTTACTTTCTAGGAAGTGTAAAACCTACTCCCTTGGAAATCTAAATCTGTATACAATCTTATTAAACCAGTTGCTATAATCATAAAATATTTTATTGTGATTATCACAATATGGAAATAGTTATGTTAGCCATTTCTTTTTTAATATTTATTTTTATTTTACGTGAATTGGTGTTTTGCCTGCATGTATAACTCTGTAAGGGTGTCAGATCTTGGAATTACAGACAATTGTTAGCTGCCATGTGGATGCTGGGAATCGAACTCAGGTCCTCCAGAAGAACAGTCAGTGTTCTTAACCACTGAGCCATCTATCTCTCCAGCTCCCATTAGCCATTTCTTTAGTGGAAGACATGTATAACTAAATATTTGTTTCACATTACTATTTTTTTTCCTTTTCCTTTAAGAATTGTGTTTAAGCCTGGTGATAGTGGTGGTGCCCTCCTTTAATCTCAGTATTTAGGAAGCAGAGGCAGGCAGATCTCTGTGGGTTTGAGGCCAGCCTGGTCTACAGAGCAAGTTCCAGGATAGACAAAGCTGTTACACAGTAAAACCCTGTCTCAAAAAACCAAAAATAAAAAAATTGTGTCTATTTATTAATTAGTTTGTGTGTGAGAGAGAGAAGGGGGCGAGGGGTGGGAGAAGAGGGAGCAGGAAAGCCTGTATGCCTTAGTATGAATGTGGGGGTCAACTGTCTCTCCTTCTACTACACCAGTTCTGGTGATCACGCTGAGGTCATCAGCCTTGGAGGCAAAGCCTTTACCTTTTGAAGCATCTTGACAACTCTATTTCCTCTTAGACTTTATTTATTTATTCAGTTATTTTTGTTTTGTTTTTCAAGACAGAAGGTTTCACTGTGTATCCCTGACTGTCCTAAAACTCTATTATGGCTTTTTGAGACAGTGTCTCACTATGTAGCCCTGGCTAGAACACACTATGTAGACCAGGCTTAGAGATCCACCTGATTCTGATGTGAGGGTGCTAGGTTTTAAAAAGTGAGCTACCATGCCCAGATTTCTATTTATTTATTTAATTTTTGTTTTTGTTTTTTTTTGTTGGTAGACCAGGCTAGCTTCAAACTCAGAGAGATCCATCTGCTTCTGCTTCCCTAGTACTAGGGTCAAAGGCGTGTGTCACCACTGCCCAGAGCAGCCTTTTATTTTTATTTTATGTATATGTATGTGAGTATGTGTATTCAGGTAATTGTGGAGGCCAGGAGAGGATGTTGAATTCCTTGAAGCTGTAGTTACAGGCACTTGTGATACTATGATCTAATCTTGGGTCCTCTGCAAGAGCAGTATGCACTCTTAATTGCTGAGCATCTTTCTAGACCCACATTGATTTGAAAATTAAGGCCAGTTACTTTGTTTTATTACAAATGAAAAACAAATGATTTAAAGCATAACAATGTTGCATACAGTAGTAGAATTTAATGACAATAAGAGGTAATAAAAAGATAATTAAAAAATTTGAAAGTGCTACTGTATTTGTATTGATTTGACAAGACATAATCTTTTTGACACTTGCCAAAATCATGCTTACACATATTTGTCATCATAGAATATATTAGTTACTGTGGTGGCAAATGAGAATGGCCCCATAGGCTTATATATTTGAATACTTGGTCCCTCATTGGTAAAATTGTTTTGGGAAAGAATGGAGGTGTACCTTTGTTGAACAAGGTGTACCTGTCACTGAAGGTGGGGAATGCTTTTATCCCTTCACCAAGCCCATTCCCTTTCTTTGTGGCTCAGATGTGAGTTCACAGCTACTGTTCAGCACCAAGCCTGCCTGCTGCCTCTCTTCCCCAATGATGGTCATGGACTCATCTTTGAAACTGTAAGCAAGCCGCAATTATGAGACCTGGACTCATGAAGTTATTCAAACGGACCTTGAAATCACTGTGAATCCCACGCAGCTCTTGCTTTTGGATCCTCCTGCCTCGGTCTCCCAAGCAGATGGCATTAGACTTTTGCCACCAGTCTTGGCCACAACAAGATTTTAGAAGAAAAAAGGAATGCATTTATTTCTGATTATAAAATTCAGAATATCTGAAAAACAAATAGAACAATCCCACATGCTCTTACCTGTTCTTTCTTTGCAAGGACAATATACTTGGTCTTGTTGAGTTGATCCTTATTATACAGATTTACTTTATATTATGTTGACATTGTTTTCTATCTGTAGTATTTAAAGTACCAAGAGCAACCAGATATCTCTCCACTTCAATTCTGCCTCTTTCTAGAAGGAGGGTTGTAAAATAGAGCAGAAGGGAAATGTACCACTACTAAATTCTTTCTTTTATAAGTTGCCTTGGTCATGGTATCTCTTCACAGCAACAGAAAAGTAACTAAGACAGTTACTAGTATGTAGTCATAGGATGTATTACACTAATGACTAATATATTCTATTAATTACACTATATTTATTATATTAATTACATTAATTGCATACCCCTGCAAACCACATAACCAAAGAAGCTATTTCATAGAAAAACAACACTGAAATGAAAATGAACAGGATTGTTCAGAGGGGTTTTTTGGGGGGAGGGAATTATTTTGTTTTGGTTTTTTTTGTTTGCTTTGTTTTCAAGACATGGCTTCTCTGTGTAGCCCTAGCTGTCCTAGAACTCACTCTGTAGATCAGGCTGGCCTCTACTTGCCTATGCCTCCCAAGTGTAGGGCTTAAAGGCATGAGCCATCACAGCCTGGCTTATTCAGAGTTATTTTAACAGGGGATTTTTGATAGTATGCCCATTGCTAATATATTAGTCAATTTGTTTTGGCAGTCTGAGGAATCATATAATAGTTTTGCAATATTTAAAGTCACCACAAAGTTAACAAAATTTCCTAAATAAAATTACAAATAATTTTTAAAAATCCCTGAACCAAACCTATATGTCAGAGGACATAGGACCAGTAATACTGGGACCACAGACTGGTTCTGTCTGGGGCCTCTAGAGAACTACAAATAAGTCCCAGTTGCTTTGTGTGAATATATCTGCACTGAGCACCAATGGCCACCAGACGATAAGTGTAGTTCTGTTCTGATTATTGGGAGCCCCCTTACCCTAATTGTTCCCATTGATATTCCGGTGACAAATTCTGGAATGTCTTCAGATCGCCACTCTGTACTCATCTGTGACTTCTGATGTCCATAACACTAAATTAGTGGTAATTTCCCCTCTGCTCTATTTTATAACCCTCCTTCCAGAAAGAGGCAGAATTGAAGTGGAGAGATATCTGGTTGTTCTTGGTACTTTAAATAATACAGATAGAAAACAATGGCAACGTAATACAAAGTAAATCTGTATAATAAGGATCAACTCAACAAGAACAAGTATATATGTCTTTGCAAAGAAAGAACAGATAAAAGCATGTGGGATTATTTTATTTTTTCTTTATTTTTCAGATATTCTGAATTTTTTTAAAAAACTTTATTTATTTGCCTTGGTGTTTGCCTGGAACTGGAACTACAGACAGTTGTTAGCTGCCATGTGGGTGCTGGGAATCGAACCCGGGTCCTCTGGAAGAGCAGACGGTGCTCCTAACCACTGAGCCATCTCTCCAGCCCCAGATATTCTGAATTTTATAATCAGAAATAAATGCATTCCTTTTTTCCTTCTAAAATCTTGTTGTGGCCAAGACTGGTGGCAAAAGTCTAATGCCATCTGCCTGGGAGACCGAGGCAGGAGGATCCAAAAGCAAGGACTGCGTGGGTTCTCAGTGAGTTCAAGGTCCGTTTGAATAACTTTGTGAGACCAGGTCTTAATAAAAAGTAAAAAGAGAACTGTAGATTCAGCTAAATGGTAGAGTGGCATGCTTGAGACTCTAGGTTCAATCCCTAGCACCAAATTGGGTGGGGACAGGAAAAAGAAGAAAAAAATAAAATAAACATTATCTTTTGCCAGCAACTCTCCTTCAGGAAAAAAAAACTCTCTGTCCTGGAAAAACCAGGATAGCCATGGGCCAAATGCAATTACGTGCCAGTATTCATCCAAATGCGGGAGAGAGGGTGTCAGATTTACAAATAACATTTGTAGGGAAAACATTGCCCTTGCTTCAGTTTTGTGTGCTTATGGTATCTCACAGAAACCAAATAACACCAAATGACAAGGAAACCAAAGAATTTACAGATTATCAGACATTTGGCAAGCTATTCCTGTTACTTCTTCCAATACTAAAAGCCACCAAAGACACAGCTCTTCTCTCTCAGAGCTCTGTCCCTTGAACCCTATGCATCTCTCAGGTGCCTGGCACCCCACACAAGGTTCAGAAACCCACACTCCACAGAAGATTTCCCTAATACAGAACACAATACCCAAAACCGATGCTGCACTTTCGTAACCCAACACAAACACACAATGGAACCTATAACACACATTTCTCAAAAATCAATGCCTGTATGTCCTTGAGACTCTCTAGGCCCCATGGCTTGACCAAGTCCCTCAGAGACTCTAATGTTCGTCCAAATCCTGCACCCACCAAACCCTAAACACCTGCCCTCCTCAGAACTCCATCTCCTTCAAACCTGGTGCCCTACTATGGTGGTTTGAATAAGAATGGCCCCCATATTTGTGTGCTTCGTCATCAGGGAGTGGCACTACTTGAGAAGGATTGGGAGGTATGGCTTTGTTGGAGGAAGTGTGTCACTGGGGGTGGGCTTTCAGGTCCAGTGTCTCTCTCTGCCTGGGGATCAGAATTAGCACTCGGCTACTATTCTAGCACCATGCCTGCTTTTGAGTTGCCATACCCCCACCATGATGATAATGGACTAACGCTTCTAGAACTGTAAGCAAGCCCCCAATGAAATACTTTCTAAGAGTTACCTTGGTCATGATGTCTCTTCAAAGTAATAGAACAATGATGAAAACAGTTACACACCCCTTTGGGGTCATGGGCACAGACTGGAGAAGCTCACTACCAATAGAACCATGTGTTAAAGACTACCTCAGTACTTCACAGATAAACGGCATTCCAGGGTCCCTCCTGTTCCTCAGATCTGCCCCACAGAGCTTCATAAGCAAGTTTCCCTCAACAGTGCCCCCCAAAGTCGAGAGTCCCAGGGGTTCGGTGCCAAACTTACCTCCACTATATGTCTCTCAGAACTGTTCATAACCTGAGCCCCTGAGGACCCGATACATCTCAAATGCCCTCACCCTTAACACAGAACCCTGCTCCTGTTCACCACCTGTGTGCGTTCCATCCCTCGCGTCTACAAATCAGTCTCAGACCGTTCAGAATCCTGGACTACCCAGGCTCTCGCTCTTCAGACCCCAACCCCTCAGATCCCTGCGCCCTTCAGTCCTTTGAGCCTTAGGACCTCATGCCCCTCATAAGCCAGCTCCCTTCATCCCCCCGCGCGCCCGTAGACCACCATGCCTCTGGACCTCCTGCTCTTCATATCCGCACGCTATCCTCGTGCCCTCAGATCCGTGTGACCGACCCTCAGGACTGGTCTCCGTGCCACACTCCAACAAACTCCCGCCCTGCACCTGGCGCAGTTGGGTCTCGATGGCTCCTTCCTCCTGCCGCCGCAGCTGCTCACGGAAGCGCTCCACCTGATCCAGAAGCGCGTCCACGAGCGACGGCGCCGTGTCCCCTTCCAGAGCCGCTAGGCGGGTGCGGAGGCTCGAGATGAGGGCGTCGCGCGCGGCCAGCTGATCCTGCAAGCGCTGCAGTTGTTGACCGGCCTCGTGGTACAGGCTACAGAGCGCGGCGGCCGCGCGCGGGGCGCCGTCCTGTCTACTAGACCTAGAGTCCCCAGACGACATGGCGCTGGACCTTCCCGAGGAACCCGGTACCGCGAACTTCGGCGCCTTTCGGGAGCGACAGCCGGCCTTCCCGGAACTTTTCCTGCCTCGCCCCGCCTACTCCCAGGAGCCTAATCCGCCCCGCCCACAGGTGGCTCCGCCCCGCTCTCTGACGGGTCTGACTCCGCCCCCGACACAGCTGGCTCCGCCCCACCCACGGATGGCTCCGCCTCGCGCTCTGACGGGTCTGACTCCGCCCCCGCCCACAGCTGGCCCCGCCCCTCGCACTCAGTGGTCCTTCCCTGTCCTGACGCACCAGCTCCATCCTAGAGGCTGTGTGCCCGCAGTCCTAGGCTAATCACGGCAACCCTATTCCATCTGAGGAATTTTCCCGGTCTCAGACCCAGTCTGCGACCAGGGTTTGGGGTTCGGTTTTCTCTGGTACAGCTGCTGAAGGAAAGCAAATAAGTCAGATGACGTGGAGTGTGGTCAGGGTTCATTGGCTGGGCTCCTTCCTCTTCAGGGACTTAGTGTGCATTTTGTCACGTAGGGACACTAAACTCAGAGAGGACTTCCCATCTAGAATGCATGGTGGGCCCCAGAGCCAGTCACCAGACACAAACATGCCCCTAAATTCGAGTTAGAGCCTTAGTGCTAGAAGTAGTTCTCAGAGCAGAAAACAGGAGGGCGCGGGCCCTTTCCTTCCCAGCTTACACACAAGCGCCGTTTTCTCTCTGAGAAGCGTCTCCTACCCCAACTCCCCGCAGTGAGGATCTCTCAAAGGATTTTTGCTAAGGTCTCCTAGGGGCTCCGTTCATGTGAGGAAGTGTTTTTCTATCTTTGCTCAGTCTCCTGTGCTCAGCATCCAGTCTGTCGCCGTCCATCCGTCCGTCCGTCCGTCGTCCCCCCCGCCCCCCCCCGCGGTCCACAGACATGCTCTGGCTGAGCCTGCAGGAACTAACCCCCTTGCAGTATCAAACTATAAGCAAAACCAGACCTCAGCAAGTATTTGGGATGGACACTGAGAGTGGAGGACCTGGCTCTCCTATGGTCAGGTTAGCTCCTTCTTAGTCCTCGGAGCCAAGACTCCTATTTCGAAAAGATACCGCCTTCCCTACCCAGTAGGGGTGTTGAGACACTAGAGAATGGGTATGTCTTAGTTTCTTTTCTATTGCTGTGACAAAATGCCATGACCAAGGCAGCTTATAAAAGAAGGCATTTAATTGGCCTTAAGAGTCAGATGGTTAAAGCTGAGACCTCACATCTTGATCCCCAAGCAGGAGGCAGAAAGCGTGCTGAAACCTCAAAATCTCTCTTGCCCCCCCCCCTGCCGGCCCCGGGGACATACCTGGTCCAGCAAGGCCACACTTCTGAATATTTCCCAAATAGTTCCATCAACTGGGGACTCAATATTCAAACATGAGCCTATGGGAGTCATTCTTATTCAGACTTCCACAAGGCACATGTTACATGATTGTCCAGCACAGTCCCTGTTATGGTCATGCAGGGTACATCTTGATTGACTGGGATGGGGGGGCCACACAGAAGGACCCTGGTCCAGAGCTGATTTCTACTTGAATAGCCTGGGGTAGGTCATTCATACTAATTATGAACTGCAAAACAGACATCAAACAGCCCAGAAAGTTCCAACACACTAACACACTCTGGGAAACATGTGTTTGGAGTTCAAAAGCTTTGATTTTAGGGATGTGTGTTTGTGTGTGTGTGTGTGTGTGTGTGTGTGTGTGTGTGTGTGTTGTAGAGGTCAGAGGTTAATGTTCAGTGTCTTCCATTCTCTTTTCACTTTATCTTCTGAATCAGGGTCTCCCACTGAACCCAAAGCTCACAGACTGGCTAAATTGGCCAGCAAATTTTAGGGATCCACCTAGCTCCACTCTCCAACCCCAACCTCCATGCTAGGGTCATAGATGTGTGTGACCATGCTTGGCTTTTATATAGTCTCTATGAATCTAAAATTAGATTGTCAGGTTATCCACTGCACTGGGTTAGTTCTCCACCCCCTTGAAGATATTTTTTTTATTTTGTTCTTTATTTTTTCTTTTCCTGTTTTTGTTTTGAGACAGACTCTCATGTTATAGCCCTGGCTAGCCTGGAACTCTACGTAAAGCAGGCTGGCCTAAAACTCATGGAGATCCACCTGCCTCTGCCTCTCTAGTGCTGGGATCAAAGGCATTGTGCCACTACTACCCATATTTTTTTTTTCTTGTTCTCTGTTGACACAGGGTCCCACTCTGTAATCCAAACTGGAACTCACTTTGTAAATCAGGTTAGCCTCATGGCAATGTTTCTTCCTCAGCCTCCTGAGTTCTGGGACTATAGGAAGAGCCACCATCCCAGTTATGCTTGAAATCCTTTGGCTCTTAGTGACAGAACATTAGCAACTAACATACAATTTAGGATTCTTCTGGGGCACCTGTCAGCCCCACAAAACAAGTCAGCTTCTAGAAATACAGAGGAAATTGGTCATTCAAACTAAGCATGACAAAGTTCAAGTCAACTTTAACACCAACTTAAGGAAAACACTTTGGGTTTCTTGGTAACTTGAGAACTGTAGATGAAGACTGCAGCCTTCTAAAAACCCTTACTTACCTTCTATGGCATGGTTAAGATTCTTTAAGTCAACAACACAGGAAGGTTCCCAGTACATGAACACCTTTAGCTGAAATTCAGCTACCAGGAGGGCCTAGACCATAGAGACTCATAGGTAAATGTTTGTGTGTGGGGGGGGTGGCAGTGGTGGTGTTTGGTTTTGGAGTTTTTGTTTGTTTGTTGTTTGTTTGTTTGTTTAAGACAGGGTTTCTCTGTGCCATAGCTATCCTGGACCTCACAGAGATCTACTGCCTCTGCATTCCACCCACCAAGTGCTGGGATTAAAGGCATGTGCCACCACCACCTGGCATTACCGGGAAATATTTTAATAGTGGAAACAGATGCTCAGTCCAAGAAGTAGGAAAAGTGTTATAGGAGGTTTCTGGCCTGAACTTTCTGGTCTAGACCAGAAGTTTGACCAGCAGTCTGGCAGTCTGGCAGTCTGGCAGTCTGGCAGTCTGGCAGTCTGGCAGTCTGGCAGTCTGGCAGAAACACTCACAGTCTCATAGAGACACACAGACATTTAACATTAATTTTCTGATGATTAACTTAGGGTCCAGGCTTATAACTTGCTAACTCCTTCATCTGAACGCAACTAATCTTGTTCAGCCATGCGGCTCAGTACCTTTTCTCAGCAGCATTTCCTCTGCATCTCCTGGCCGCTCTGGCAACTCGGTGGCATCTGTCTCTGGCGTCTGTGTGTCATGTCTGCTCTGCTCTGAGATTTTTCCCAGTCTGGTAGCTCCGCTCACACTTCCTGTCTGCCTTCAGCCAGTCAATGTTTTTATTAAACTAGTAGGCAGGACAAATATTTACAACATACCATAATCCCAGTACAGAAAAGTCTGCATAAGTATATTGGTTGATAATCATCGGCTTAACTGAATCATATCTGGGAGTGTGTCTGGGAGTTTCCAGGAAGGACTGAGTAGAAAAAATGCATCCTAAATGGATGCAGCACTGTCCCATGTGCTGGGATCTGGGCTGAAAGAAAGGAGAAAGTGAACCAGGTGCCGTCATTGGACTCCTTTGGCTTCCGGGAATGTTGCCTTATGCTCCAGCTGCCACACTTCCCCGTTATGATGGACTGTGTCCCAGCAAACCAGGAGCCAAAATAAGACCTCCTTTCCTTGAGTTGTGTGTCATTGGGTATTTTGTCTCAACCACAAGAAAAGTAACTAATATAGTAAGGAAAAGAAGGGGGAAATATATGGGGACCAAGAAGGGAAATGAGGAACCCACCTTAAAAAGGGTGATTAGATGAGCCAGGGCACAGACCTAGGATCGCAGCATTCAAGAGGCTGAGGCAAGAGGATCATAGGTCTGGGACCAGCCTGGGACAATAGTGAGTGTGTTTGTGCTGGTGGTGATGATGAGAGAGGAGATCCCATAGCTACTGCAATGTAAAGCATGAGGAGAAGCCTGGACTTGGGTTTCCAAGAAAGGGGAACAGTGCAAAAGGTGATTCCTGGGGTACCGGAGTGTAGGACAGAAGAAGACTGGAGATCTCTGGGGCCTCAGAGAGACTGCATTTCATTCTGAGTCCTGATGGGCCATAGGTTCCTGGTGATCCAGTGAAGCGGGTAGACAGGCCGATCATCCAACTCTGGCTTCATTTGCTGACAGACAGTTGTCAGTCTGAATCCTCAGAGGTGTCTTCTTCCTCTGACTCTCACAAGGGTCCCTTTGGGATCTGCAAGTTTTCCTAATTCTCCCCTGCTTCATTATGAATGCTGAGACCTCAACCCTGACCTTGTGACCTCACTCAGAGTCAGCTGTGCCCAGAAGGAGGCTGTGTAGGAGAGCCAGGCTCAAACATGGATTTGTGGCCAGTAAGGTTGGTGACTGGCCTAACTGATGCCAGCATTCCTCCACACACTGCTCTAACATTCCCACCAATGAGGCAGCAGCTGGATCTCAGCCTTCACAGGTACAGGGGGCCTTCTAGGTAAATGTCCACAAGGGGGCAGTGTGGCCACAAAGGTTTGAGGACCAGAACCTCAGGCACCAACCTCATCTACTCCAGGCTTAGGTGGCTGGGGTGTCTCTTCCCTAAAACCTAGGAGCCTGAGTCTCTCTGGTCACTGGATGATAGGTACCTGAGCATCCTGATACGTGGTTATTTCTGGGCTAAGCTGTGGCTGCTGTTGTCTCAGAGTGCCTTATCTGATCGTTCAGTATCTCAGAGGTAGAGACCCTGAGAGGAGACTCTTCTCCCCAGTGGGCTCCTGAGCGTTAAGGGAATGCTTATTCAGTCTTGTGGGTGTGAAGTGTTAGAGAACATTTCTACCCCACATGCAGGTGTCCCCATCTTCAACAGCTCAGCACATACACACTGCTAAATGGTTTGCTCTGCATTAATCTTCGATCTAGAGGTCATCCAAATGGGAGGAATGTAAAATTCAGCAGTGTTGGTGCACGTGAACCCTCCTTTCCCCTATAAGGGGAAAAAATAAGAAAGACTGGGCTGGAGAGATGGCTCAGCGGTTAAGAGCACTGACTGTTCTTCCGGAGGACCTGAGTTCAATTCCCAGAATCCACACGGCAGCTAACAACTGTCTGTAATTCCAAGATCTGACACCCTTACACAGTTATACATGCAGGCAAAACACCAATTCACATTAAATAAATAAATAAATATTAAAAAAAAAAAAAGAAAAGAGAATCAGAGAGACAAGACCCATCTACCCAGAGGGACAGCACTGATTGCTTTTGTTCTGGTTTCTCCATAAAATATGCTAAGACAAGGCTTGAGGACCACAAATTTAGTTTCCTTTTCTCAGGTTTCATTGATAAGATAGTCTAAATATTCAATTCCTATTTGGGGGTGGTTTTTCTCTCCTGTTGTAACTGGCAGCATGGACTATTTTCCTGTTTCACCTTCCTACACATCCTTAACTCCCCTACTCAGCTAAGGCACCGCCCATGGAAACAAAACAGGCACTAGATGGGTCTCTAGATGCAGTGCCATCCTTGGTATCTCTACCCTCTGCTTCCTCAGGGAAAGAATCCATACACACACACACACACACACACACACACACACACACACACACACTGTTCTACGAGTGGAGGTGTGTACACCCAGAGGCTGTGCCCAACTTCTAGATCATTCTTTAAAGGTGAGGTCTGCAGCTGTGTTTCACTGAGGGCAGGCAACAGCGCTGTGTGTGCAGCCCTGGTGTGAAGCATAGGGCGCTCAGTGTAAGCAGGGGTAGATTCCTGTGTTCAGGACCTCAGGTTGAGACCAGAGCTGAATGCCAGTCATGTTCTACATCTGGCAAAGAGTTCAGGGGCGGGTTAAGACAGAAGTTCAAGATGGACCTTCCTGGGTGCTGCCAAGGTTCAAGCAGCATGTTTAGTTTGTGGTTAGCATGCAAACCGTGGCTTTGGCATATTCAGACACAATACTGTGTTATAACACTCCTCTTTCAGAGGTACTGAAATGTGTTTGTCCAGGTAAAGCACAGCTCTCACTTCAAAGGTCATAAGAGATAGTTCACCCTAGAGCCAAATATGAATAGCAATTGCCCCGAAACATGAATTCAGGTTGCTCCAGAAAACACATTCCACCATGAAAGCAGCTACATGCTACATGAGATTTTGTTCTAAAACAGAGAAAGTCAAAAGCCAAGATATTTACCAAGTACATTGGTAGAGAAAATAGGTAGGTTTCTATAGTATAAGTTTCCTGGTCCAGATCTGCAGACCTGCAGTTCCACAGAAACACACAGAGGCTTATATTAAGTACATGCTGTCTAGTTTATGGCTCAGGCTTATTGCTTGCTAGCTCTCGCATCTTAACCCATTCTATTAATCTATGTCTTGCCATGTGGCTCATGGGTTACCTGTACTTTTACATCTTTCTCTCTAGTCAGAAGCTCACAGTGTCTCTCCTTGACTCTGCCCTCCTTCCCCTTTATCTATGCTCAAATTTCCTACCTGCTTCTAAGATGCCTTGCCATAGGTCAAAACAGTTTATTAACCAATAATAATTCACAGCATACAGAAAGACATCCCACATCAGGTTACAAATGTCTGCTAAGAATATATCTTAAAGGTTGTGCCTCTCTCTCTCTCTGCCTGTCTCTCACTATATATATGTATGTATATATACATATATACATAAACACATATGGATAGGGAAAGACAGATATGCACCTGTGATAAAAAAATTTTAATATTTTATGTGTATATATTGAAATTTATATATGATCTTAGAAAAATATATATGTATATATGTACATGAGCATTGAAACTCAAGAGAAGAGCTGGAAGAAAAGGTTAAGAAAATATTAAATTGGGCTGGAGAGATGGCTCAGTGGTTAAGAGCACCGTCTGCTCTTCCAGAGGACCCGGGTTCGATTCCCAGCACCCACATGGCAGCTAACAACTGTCTGTAGTTCCAGTTCCAGGCAAACACCAAGGCAAATAAATAAATAAAGTTTTAAAAAAAATATTAAATTAATTAATTATTTATTGAGAGAGAGAGAGTACAGGAAGGAACATGCATGTGGCGATCAGAGGACAGCTTACAGGGATTGAGTCTCTTCTGCTGTCATATGGGTCCTGGGCTTGTCAGTTTTGACAGCAAAACCTTTATCTCTGAATACAGGCCAGGATAAAGAAAAGTTTAGCTTTGCTTTAAGATCATATCTATAGAGAGAGAGATTTATATATATATATACACACATACATAATGAACTTATATGATCACCTGCGTATGTCTGTCTTTCACTATACATGTATGTATATATGTGTATGTGTGTACATATGTGTGTGTTTGTGTGTGTGTATATATATATAGAGAGAGAGACAGAGGAAGAGGTCTCATGTTGCCCAGACTGCCCTCTCTCTCACATCCTTTAAGGAAGAATCTGGAAATGTTCTAACATTAGATAAAAGAGGGAACAAGGAGGGGGGAATCAAGTTTCCAGGTTGTGCTAGTTTGTACTAGTTGAGCTGGTTTTACTTTTCTTTTTTTCTTTTTTCAGTTTGACACAAGCTGGTGTCCTCTGGGAAGAGGGAAGGAGCATCAATGGAGAAAATGTCTCCACCAGTTAACCTGTGAGGAATTTTCTTGATTAAGACAGAGGTGAAAGCGCCCAGCCCACTGTGGGCAGTGCCACCCTGGGCAGGTGGTCCTGGGTTATATAAGAAAGCAGGCTGAGCAGCGGTGGGGTGCGGGGCAGTGAGCTGCATCCCCTTGACTCTCAATTCTTGCCTCCAGGTTCCTGTCTTGAGTTCCTGCTCTGACTTTTTTTATGATGGACTATAAATTGTGAGAGGAAATAAACCATTTTCTCTTCAGGTTGCTTTTGGTCATGGTATTTAATCACAGAAGTAGAAGCAAACTAAGATACAGGGTAAAAAGATGTGCTAAATGTTCAGATACATGAAGGCAAATTGGTGAGTGTGGTGATATATTGTGTAGACTCTAAAGAAATAAAGCTTGCCTGAAGATCAGAGGACAGAGCCAGCCATAGAGTTAGCTATAGAGGTCAGGCAGTGGTGGTACATGCCTTCAATCCTAGCACTGGGAGGCAGAGGCAGATATCTGCCTGGATCTCTGTGAGTTCAAGGCCAAACAGATCTAGATGATGATGGCACACACCTTTAATCCCAGCACTTGGGATCCTGGAAAACACACCTGCCTTTAATTCCTGCCCTAGGAAGTTTGAACCAGGAAGTGATATGGCTAGGCAGAGAAAAAAAAGGCGGGAGGAGACAGAGGTCACCCCTTCCGTTTTGTCTTGTGGTTCGCTTCCCCTGTTCAGCCTGAGGATTCTTGGAGACAGGATCCTTTTTGGCCTGAGGAGTTGGCAAGGTGAGAAATGGCTGCTGGCTTATTCCTCTATCTTTTTGATCTTTTAATATTTGCCAATACCTGACTCCAAGTTTTTATTAAAAGACAAATTAGGATTCTTGCAACAGATGTGTGCTTCAGGTATGTGTACAGGACCCTCAGAATCTTCAGCCAGAGACCATAAATGGACAGAGCAAAGGACCAGAATTAGATCTATGACACTAGGCAAAACACCAAGATAGTCGTCACTGGACTCCGCAAAGTACAAATCCTCAGTGGCAGGAGGAGCCTTCAGAAAATGTACTCTTTCCCCAGGAGCACTTGAGGGCGTGCTTCTCCAGAAAGATGGAGGAAATTGAGAAAGGGGAAGTGGGAGCCCTACAGCAGGGGATTCCACAGAAGCAAACAGTGACGGAACACTGGTGAAGGAAGGTTGCTGGCCAGGGTCAGGTGAAGGCCTGGCCATGCTTAGAAGAGTCCGTTGCGGGCTGAGGAAATGTCTAATATATTGGAACACCTTTGGGGAGATTTGAGCATTTGGCAGTATTTAAATTACTTATTTCCAAAAGGTGAACAAACCCGAAATAATAACATGTATTGGCTCCAGGAGGAGCCAGCTGAGGAGAGGAAACTGGCTGCTCAGAGGCCCTGTGTGAACCGTCACTTAGCGTCATTAGGCAAGTGCTGATACAGTCAGTGATCTTGGGCATAGGAAGTAGCAATAAGAGTGTCCTTTAAGAACAGAGAAATGAAACAAAAGAAATGGGCAGAGTTGAACTGTGGCTTCTGGAGAAGGGAAGGAGGGCAGCCACTGTGCTCTGTGAGCCTTATCAACCTGAGGGCTTCTTGAATTCTGGCTCAGGCTGTCCTGGAACTCACTAGGTAGGCCAGGCTGGCCTCAAACTTTCGACAATCCTCCTGTCTCAGCTTCTCAGGCATTGTGATTACACCATCAGGCCTGGATAAAAGATGGGACTTGATATGAGCCTGTGCCTCAGGCTCAGTTCATTTTTGTGCATCTTCAGAGGGTGGCCCCCTCGTGAGAGTGTAAAATGAGGAAAATAGAATTTAGTAGCTGAAGCTGTGCATGCTGCCTCCCTCCTCCTCTCTCCTGGGAATGTGCTACCATAGGACAGGACAGGCTGAGGCTCACCTCCAGTGAGCTCCCCCTCACTCTCCTTTTGGCCCTCTATGCTTGTGTGGAAGCTTTCTTTTGAGATGGGAAAGACACAGCCCGGGGCAAAGGGTCCTTTTGAGGCAAATGTCAAGGCAGAGCCTGAGTCTGAGGGTCCTTTTCAGGCTGACTCCAAGGCAGAGTCTCCATCTGTGCACTTGTAACAGCTGCCATCTTTCCAGTTGTACAACTCTGGAGGTCAGAACAAGGCACAGGGCCAGCAGAGACCTTCTGGGGAAAGCCTGCCTGGCCTCCTGCCTGTGTGTGATGGGGCCAGTCTGTGGCATAGGAGGGCTCCAGTGCACTTGGAAGGAATGGACACAGTAGGGGTCATGGTATTGAAGGTTCAGCCCTACGTCCCCCGGTTAGTTATACACGAAGGGCTGTATGCAGGGTAGCATCTAGGAGCCTTGGGTCTGGCCAGCATGGTTTGAGGACCCGTGAGTGTTGAAATGAGATCAAGTTCTAAGGATAAGAAAGTAGAAGGGGGAAAGGAATGGTCCTCTAGTAGTAGCCCAGTCTAGGCAGGTGCTCAAACCTGGGTGAGCCATCCAGAACCCATGCCAGGCCTGGTTTGTAGATGAGCCTCACATCCATTTCTCCTAGACACCCCTACCTTGGCAGGGCCTAGGAAGAAATTCTCAAGTGTCCGGGTCAGGCTCACCTAGTCTCCTTTTCTTCCACCTCTGGTCCTGGAGGACTGACTTCACAGTGTGTCCCTCTCACCCCACGTCTCAGTGCCCACTGTTGGCCAGCAGAAGGCTGACCACCCAGGCTTAGGTGACTGGTGAGCCTTTCTGGGAAACCACACAGTGCTGAAAGTCACAACTTCCCTACCCCGGCCTGAGGTCTTCCCCTTCCAGAGTCCTTCCTTCATTTTCCTGAAGGTCATGTGGTTAAAAGAGGGAAGGAGGAGACCGGAGGTGGGCAACCGGGGAGGGCAGAGGGCAGAGCAGTTTCTGTGTGTACAAATACCTCCTCCATCATACCACCAAGGCCGGAAGTGGGACCCAAAATAGCACAGGCTGCTTTCAAGTTCCAAATCGGGCTCCGGGGGCTGAGAGCATGTTTGGGGTGTAAAAATAGAAATATCAGTATGAATGAGGCCGGGGTCTGCCACCCACGGGATTTGTGTTTTTAAATAGAATTTTCTACTAGGGTTGATTTGACGGTATTCTAGATTGAAAACTGATCCAAATAAACTTTTCAGAGGGCAAAGCCAGAGCCAAGCTGAATTTGATTACCAAGTAGCCAGGCAGCCACAAGCAGATCTGTGAAATGAAAGGAGACCCGCTCGAAGGCTCTTCCACCTGGCTGTGGTGCTGGCCCCTCTGTCCAGCACCTCCCAGGTCTGGGCCGGCTTGGTCCTGCTGTCTTTAGAAAGCCTCCTCCAGTGTCATCAGCCCACATCTGCTCTTTGGCTGGCCAAGAAGCCTGGCGTGGCTGGGCACAAGAGGTGGTAGATACTTGGCCAGATGCTTCCAGGCTGGGGCCAGGTGAGCAGGACCCTGCGGTAGAGCCCTAACCCTGCAGGGTATGGTGAAAGCTGGAAGGGACACACACATTTGGGTATGACCTGGGAGCCAGGAGAGGCCTCCTGTGCCAGCATACTTAGCTGGCTCTCCCAGAGTGCATGAAGCACTGGCACTGTAGAAGAGGTAAGCCTGTAAACTGTAGCTTGAAGTATGGCCCAGACCTGTATGTATCGAGGCCGTGCGTGTGCCCATCAGTAGCTTGGCACATAGAAGTCCCTCCAGTCACTCTCTACTGCCCACCCTTGACCCCTGCCCCTGCCTAGATACTTTCCCATACCAGCAAATGAGAAAACATCCTGTTTCCCTTGAGCAAGACCAGTGTGGGGGATGGAAAGGATCTGTCCTGGGATAAGTCAAGACCCAGAACCCAAGAAGGCAGCTCCTACCCTGCCTGTTTTCTCGGCCAGGTACACTGTAAGGCCATGTCTGTTT
Organism: Sigmodon hispidus; assembly: GCA_004025045.1. Lineage (NCBI taxonomy): Eukaryota > Metazoa > Chordata > Mammalia > Rodentia > Cricetidae > Sigmodon > Sigmodon hispidus. The sequence continues at coordinate 24,766 of PVIH01008892.1, read as the reverse complement.
GCGGTCACCTCTCTCCCATACACCTCTTCCCAGTTAGATTCTAGACAACTTGAATCTTCCCCAAGGTTCCCAGGCCCTTGGAACCCCTTCCTTACCAGCTCTCAGTGCTCGGGTCTATGGATTCCCCTGCCTTCTGCTGTCCCCCAAATGAGCGGCCAGTAGCCTTTAACTTTGGTCCTACCCAGAACCAGGCCTGCCATGGGGAAGCGGCCTTACTGTGAGGTCCTTATTAAAACCACATTCCTGGGAAGAGAAATGAGAGGGTGGGCCTAATGTTTCCCCAGACAAGGTAACCTAATTGGTTACCTTTTGAGAACTCTCTGTTGGCTCTATCTGCCCATTCACTAGACATTTATTAAGCATCTTCTTTGTTCCAGGAGGTGGATGAGGATCAGTGGATGCAGCAGTGACTGAGGCAAGCAAAGTCTTGCTCTGGTAAGATGACATTCTAAAGGGAGTCTGGCCATGTCAGATGACAGTGGAGAGAAAGGGGCATGAGGAGGGTGGATATTTTTGGAAGAATCAAGGAGGGATAGGAAGATGATAACCCAGTCCGTGAAGTACCCGCCACACAAACATGATGAGTTGAGTTCATATCCTCAGCACCATGTGCTCTGTGCATTGGCATATACGTGTAATCCCAGCTTTGGGGGCCAGGTGGAAACAGAGGATCCCTGGGATTTGCTGGCTTCCAGACTAACTGAATTGGTGTGTGGTGATATAGAAAGTTTGCCTAAAGATCAGAGGACAAGCTAGCCACTAGTTAACCATAGAGGCCAGACAGTGGTGGTGCATACCCTTAATCCCAATGCTTGGGATCTCATGCCTTTGATCCCAGCACTAGGAGGTAGAGACAGGAAGTGATATGGCTGGGTGGATATGGTGGGGGGAGACAGGCCCTGCTTAGGCCTGAGGATTCAGTAGAGGTAAGAAGTCTTTCTGGTGGCTAGCACCTTTACCTCACTGATCTTTCAGCATTAACCCTGATATCTGACTCCAGGTTTTTATTAAGATCAATTAGAATTCATGCTACATTGATGAGCCATATATTCACTGAGAGACCCTGTCTCATAAAATATGGCAAACTTCTGAGGAATGCACCTGACACTGACCTAAGTCCTCTCCAGGCATGCATGTGCCCACTTAGACACGTACACACACAAACACACAGACAGAAAAGTAAGGGAAAGGCTTTCTTTTTTCAGCTAAAGGTTATTTATTACTGTGTGTGTGCATGATGGGGAGAGGGCACATGGAGTCAGGGGGTGATCTAGTGGAGTTGGTTCCCTCCTTCCACCTTCTAGAACAGGGGTTCTAGAAATTAAATAATGTTGCCAAGCTTGCTGGGTAAGTGTCTGCTCATTAGAGAGTGCTCTAGCCCAGTGCTTCTCAATCTGTGTGTCTCGACTCCTTTAGGGGCACCTAAGACCATCGGGAAACACAGGTATTTACATTACAAGTGCAGCAAAATTACAGTTATGCAGTAACAACAACATAACGTTACGGTTGGAGGTCACTGCAGCATGAGGAACTGGATTAAAGGTCTGCAGAACCAGGAAGGTAGCAAACAGGAGCTATGCTGACCACACATGTGCTTTGCAGAGGCCTGCTTCCCCCTCTTTATGGCTGGAAAGGAAACTTTGCATCCCTTCTGCTCATATGAAGCACGGGGTCTGTCTTGCAAATCATCTTTTTAGATCCATTTGGGAGCTCTAGGTGCCCAGCTCCTCAGGCCTCACTTGAGCTACATTTCTATGGAGATTCTCTAGGCACCTGCTCTGTCGTCTCTGGGCTTGGTATCTGGAAGCCAGCCCTGCTTCTGCCTTCAGTCAGGTTCCTGCAGGTGGCACCAATGTCTGGCTTTGCTCTACTTCCTTGCTGGTCTCTGTGTCTCCTTCAGTTTTGGAGACAAGAGCTGCACTGTAACCCAATGGCATGGATGTCTATTTCCTAATATCTATAAGGGTCAGAATTTGCCTTGAATCATTTCAGGGTCAACAAAGGCCCTTTACGAACCCATGAATCTGATGAGCTGAACGTGACACCAGGAATAGATGTGTCTGGCCCTGTCCAACCCTGAGCCAAATCTCAGGTGTAAGGCAGCTGTGTGAGATGGAGCCAACAGTGGACAGAGGCGGAGCTGAAAGTGCCTGATTCAGAGCCAAATGGTCTGGTTACTCTTCCCCATAGGACAAAGTGAGGGAGCCCAGGGCAGGCAGAGGGTCACAGACAACTACACAAAGGTGATCCCTGGGCAGCCAGAGGTGGGGCCATGGTGAGTACTCCAGAGGATGGGCATCTCAGCCAGTCAGCACCTGTCTCCTTACCTCTGGGATCCATGAGAGCTAAGCTGTGGGCAAATGGTATTGGCCCTAGGGCCAGAGACAGAAAAATGAGTGTGTGTTGTGGGATATTATTTTAAGATGTGTTACATTTGTTTACGCTGTAGAACTTTTGTTTTAATGATGCAAAGATGTGTCTCTTTCTTTTATGTTGCAACTATATAACTTGGTGAAGCTGTGTTACTGTGCCTATCTAATACACTTGATTGGTCTAATGAAGAGCTGAACAGACAATAGAATGACAGGAGAAAGGGTAGGTGGGGCTGGCAGGTAGAGAGCAGAAATAGGAGAATCTGAGAAAGAAGATAGAGGAACAAGAGAAGGAGGAGAGGAGGAAATCAGGGACCAGCCATCCAGCCACACCGCCGGCCACAGAGTGAGAAAAAAAGGTATATAGAATAGAGGAAGGTAAAAGTCCAGAGGCAAAAGATAGACCGGATAATTTAAGAAAAGCTAGCTAGAAATAAAAAGCTGCCAAGATAAGGCCAGGCACTCATAAGTAAGGTAAGTCTCCAGGAGTGATTTATTTGGGAGCTGGGTGGCGGGCTTCCCAAAAAAGCAAAGAACAAAGAATAAAGAGTAAAAAAATTACCAATGTGTGTCATCTGTGAGGGCTGAAGGGCTAGGATTCTGGGCACACTCCCTCCCTGGCTCACACTTGCCGCTAACCTGGTGGCTGGGCGCCATCCCTCCGCCAATGGAAAGCTAGATGCCCTGTTGCCTGACTCTCCCATGTCCTTTTCTTTCTCCATTCCTAAGCTCCACACTTTCTGGTATTTTCCTAGTGGGCACCAGCCTCTCTATATTTGGTCTCAGTGCTCGGCCATCTAATTTTCTGGCTTCGGCCACTTCCCCCACACCCAGTTAACCCAGGCACCCTGCCTGCAAGGATGCCTCACATTGAAAAGCTAAACGAGGGTTGGAGAGATGGCTCAGAGGTTAAGAGCACTGGCTGCTCTTTCAGAGGTCCTGAGTTCAAATCCCAGAACCCACATGGTGGCTCACAAACATTCAAAATGAGATCTGGTGCCCTCTTCTGGTATGCAAACATACATACAGGCAGAACACTGTATACATAATAAATAAATCTAAAAAAAAATAAAAATAAATAAAAAAAGAAAAGCTAAATGAAGGAGCTGAGCATGGGCCCTTTGGACCTGCAGCCCTGGAACAGGTGGACAGAGACGTGACCCCCACTTGTGCAGTCACAAACAGCCCCCACTCCGCCTGGCTGTTCCCTAGTCTAGCCCAGCATGAATGACTCATATTCAGCCCCTCCAGCCCCAGCCTGATCTGGAGCAGCCAGTGGAGCCGATGTCTCTGCAGCTGCTGGGTCCCGTCCCCCACCTCCCCCCACCCCCCACACCTGGGTAGCTCCCTTTGGGCCCCAGGCAGAGCCTGTGCTTCCTTGGCTCATGGCTTCCTAAATTCAGGACCTGGAGTCAGTTCCCATGGGGGATTATTCCCTCTCTGTACCCCAAGCCTTCTCTTTGAAAGGTTCCAATTTTCTAACGTTCTGCTAATCTGTCTCCACATCCCTGTCTGGCCCCAGGGTTCCCTCAGGAAGCCATCTTCTCCTAGGAAGTCACCTCTCTCCAGGTCCCTGCCCCTTAAATGAGGTACTCCCTGTCTACTGGTGGGCTTAGTCAAAGGCCTTAGTGGTTGTGTACAGGAAGCCCAGGGGATTTTGTGTCCTTGGCTTCAGCACTGGAACCCAGCACTGACCATGAGACTCCAGCCCTTGTCCTAGAGGCAAATATTTCTTCTGGGCGTAGCTGAAGAGTTCGTGGTAAGACTCCAGAGGGTCCAAGCAAACTCTCCTTGACTCTGAGGGTTAGGTGATCAGGTGACCAGGTGTCCCTACCTGGTGCCTAGATTTGAGTCAAACCCACCCAGCAGGGGTGCAGCTAGCGGACAGACGCTGCTCCTCCAGAGAGAAACTAGACATTTGCTCCAAGAAAACCACTAGTGGGTGGATAGGCGCGCGCGCGCGCGTGTGTGATCTGCCTAGATCTAGTGAGCACCTATCGTTTGCTGGTAAACCCTGCATTTTAGTCCACCAACCAATCTCCGACCAACGAGAATAGTTAGCTGGCGCCCTGGTACGTTGCCAGAGCAGTGGAGGGAACGGGCGGGCGGAGAAGCGAGTCCAGGGGTGGGGCGGACTGCAAGGGTGAGGGCTAGACCTGAGCTTGGGAGGCGGGGCCAGCTCGGAGGCGGGGTCTGCGCCCGAGCGCCTGGCTCCTGGGCTCCTGGCCCAGCTTGCTGCAAAGCTGGGCAGCAGAGCTGGGATCCGCCTCCCGGACGCAGGACCTTGGGCTGGCAACCGGCGGGTAAGGTCTCGGGACCGGACGTGGACATGTGTGGGTCTTTTGAAACTGTGTCCCGCTGTGGGGTGGGAGTGCGGTTCACAGGGCGGAGCAGCGGCATGGTGGGTGAGGTGTCGTTACGAGTGGGTCCGGTGTCCCTCCGGCTTCTCTGGCACCCGCTACAGGTTCCAATCTAAAGGGGCTTCCAAAGACTCGGAAGGTGAATTTTCTTCCATTCCCTCCCCATATTCCAAACTTTTCTCCCGTTTACTGAGTTTGAGAGAAAAGCCACCTGTTAGAGCTGATTCACACTGACTGACGCACGAGGGGTTGGGTGTGGGGAATTTGCAGACCCTGAGGAAGAGTGAGTCTCTGAGACGATAGAAGACAGTTGTAGGTTGGTCACCACCTCCACTCTGCAGCCCGCCGTTTCTGCGGCTCTGGGCCTTGGCTGTTAATAGATTGAGAGCGTGTTTTAGCCAGTTCCTTCTGCCCATCTGTTTGTTTATTCCTTGACGTTGGTGGTTCCTTGCCTCCTAGACAGGTAACCCCAGGCCTGAAAAGCCACCTGAGCATTGTGTGGGACCTCAGGGATTACTATATGTGACTGTTATCGATGCTTAATCCTACTTGAAGGGGCTCTGGAAATGTCACCTGCTGGGTCAATGGTGAAATGCACAGAATGATTTCACAACAGAATGGGTCCTGGCTGGGAGCAGGAACCTGGGTTCAGGTCAGGCCTATATCAACTCGGTGTGACTTAGGTGAATGCCTGCCCTCGCTGGCTTTGGTCCCTTTAGATCAGAGGAGGATCCAGCTCTCCACTCATGGGTCCTAGGAGATGAGAACCACAGGTCTGGACGCCTCCTCTGGGACCTGGCTCTAGGTTCTGGATGGAGACAGAACTTGGCAGAGAGGACAAACTGAAAGTGTAGAAAAGAACTTGTGGGCAGAGCCAACTGGCAGGAGGGGTACAAAGGTAGTCAAGCCTTTTGGGGAATGTCACCCTTCAGAGTTATACAGAAGCCCACTCAGGAGCCTGGGCTAAGAGAGACAGGGAAGGAAGGCAGATTCCAGAACTGCCTTGGCCCTTCCTAGTCACATGGATGGAGGAAGTGAGGTGCTGAGTCAGCCCCTGGCATCTTTTTGCCCCCATATGGATGCATGGGCACATGTAGACCTACAGATAGGAAGCCCAGGGGTCCAGAGAGTGAAAAATGGCATGCTTTAGTCATAGAGGGGCAGAAGGAAGAGCATAAACTCAGTCTGGAGCCCTGGGTTCAAATCCAGCTACATGATGTTCGACAGGTATTTCCTGCTGCTGAACCTCCATTATACCTGTAAGAGGATCGGGAACCACTTTCTACCCAAGGGTGGTTTTGTCTGCCCACGGTCTGCTAGTGGTGTGCAGCTGATACTCAGATACTGGGAGTGCCTTCCTCTGCATGTCTTGGTCACACAAGGATAATGAGCCATTTCTGCCTGTGGTTGAGGTTGGGCTAAGCCAGGCCTGCAGAGGCCTGGGGCAAAGGGCAGGTTTCCAGGTTCCTATCTGCATTGGTCTTGTGGGCAAACACCTGTGTCTACATGGACTGACTAGTGTGGGTTCTATCCTCAAAGCTCCATTATGAAGGACTGAGGGCCAGGGATTCTGACAGGTCTTGTCATCCTTCCATCAATCTGGCTGATTCACTTCCTTGGTATTCCCTGGGCACAGACATGTATGGCTCTTTTATAACCCTGCTTGGCAGAGTGAGTAGGCAGCTTGGGCAGAGCAGATGGGGAACTTGAGGCCAGGAAGGCAAAGTTTATAGAAAAGGGATTCTCTGGGCTGGGCGTGTAACTGTTAGATAGAGACAGACAGGCAGGGAGGGTTATTGACCTACATGCCCTGTGTGTGCCAGGTGTGAAAGTGTGAAGGAGTCTGAGAACATGCGCTCTTCAAACTCAAGAGACCACCTCTGAGAGTAAAGTACCCCAGTGGGCCTCTGGAGTCTCCTGGTAGCATGGTCTGGTCATTTGAGGGCTAGAGAGAGTCCTGTGGGGGGGGTGCCTAGGAGTTGTGGGAACCTCCCAGACCCATCTTCCACCTCCCTCACTGCCCCTCAGCCTGTGCTTACTGGACAGTGGAGATGAAGCCCAGAAGAATGCTGCTGCCTCCTGCCATGACTCAGGGCCCTGAGCCTCCCAGGCAAATTATACTTCATTTTTTTTAAAAAAAAATTTAATGATTTATTTATTTTGTGTACATTGGTATTTTGCATGCATGTCTGTGTGAGGATGCCAGATCCCCTGAAACTGGATAGTTGTGAGCTGCCTTTTGGGTGCTGGGAATTGAACCCGAGACCTTTGGACTAGCAACCAGTGCTCCTAACCACTGAGCCATCTCTCCAGCTCCAAATTATACTTCTTTTTTTTTTTTTTTTTTTTTTAATTAAAACTTTATTTATTTATTTGCCTTGGTGTTTGTTTGGAACTGGAACTACAGACAGTTGTTAGCTGCCATGTGGGTGCTGGGAATCGAACCCGGGTCCTCTGGAAGAGCAGACAGTGCTCTTAACCGCTGAGCCATCTCTCCAGCCCCCCAAATTATACTTCTTGAACCTCACTTTTCTGTTCTGTAAAGCAAAGTGCAGGTACAGTCACATGACTGAATTTGGACTCAGTGTCAGTCCCCCACCGCCACCCCCACCAATGAACTCCAGGCACAATAAAAATGAAGCAGGAAGCCAGCTGGGCTTCAGGATGAGGGACATCATGAACATCCAGATGCCATCCCATATACCTTCCCCAAAACTCTGACTTCTGAGGTTCCAGCATCAAGTGTCTGAACCTTCCTTTTGTTCCATTCCATGCTACAGTCACTGGCTCCAGGATCCAGAAGTGACTCCTTGGTCCACATGAGCTGACCGAGGAGGGTTCCACCATACCTGAGTGATTTTTGTTACCTGTCTCCCAGAAACAGTATTGGCTTGATCACTTGGGACAGTCACCTGGGGAGGTCGGTAGGCACAGACACCCTTGTGGCATACACTCCCATGCCCAGTGACCAAACTCTGGTTCTGAGAATTGCTGCCTGCTTCCTGTGAATCATGTTTACTGCACACTCACTGGACATGGTAGAGTGGCCCATAGCCAAACATGCCTGCTTTAGGCGGTTGAGTCGGGTCCAGGGTGTCTGCCTGCTTGAGCCTGTAGAAAGAGGTGTGGTCCTTGGCCTGGGATCTGCAAGATTGGTGATGTGCATACCATGACCAGAGCTGGGCTCCCTCATGACCTAGGGCTAAACCAGCTCAGGCTGGTTTCCTGGGGTTCTCAAAGCATGAAAGGCACAGAGCTTGTCATCAGAAGCAAGACAGAACAATGTTCCAGGCTTTATCCAGATTGCGGTTTTTTGGACCCTGCACCTTTCCTGTGAAATGGGATCAGCTCATGGTGTCTCTAGGACATTTAAATGAGACCTCCCTCAAACGTCCAGTGCTCTCTCAGGCCTGAGCTGGGGATTCATGCTCTTGTCCCTGAACAGACAACAGGTCTATCTGAGGGGTTTCCCCAGCCTGGACCTCAGGGTATTATAATCTGTCCTTGGCCAGGCAGTGGTGGCTCATACCTTGGATACTAGCACTTGGGAGGCAGAGACAGACGAATCTCTGAGTTTGAGGCCAGCCTGGTCTACAGAGTGAGATAGGATAGAGAAACTCTGTCATGAAAAATCAGAGAAAAAAAGGATACCTGTCCCCATACTCTGGGGTTCGCCTATGGCCCTACCCACCATGCTGAGCTAGGTAAGGCGATGGCCAAACCCTTACAGCTGCCTACTCTTAACCAGGATGGAAAGAGGCCAGGGCTGCTCTGGAAGAGCCTACAATAATAGACTTTCCTCATGGCTTTGAAAGCCTCGATCAGCACTCACAGTTCCTTGGGACCTGGATGGGGAAGCTGGGAATTGCCAGTCCACCTTGTTCCCTGCCTCTATGACATTGGCAGACTCCATTTTTGTGTGCTCTGTGTACCAGGCCCAAAGCCAAGCCTGGGCCACAGGATCAGTCAGGCCCACAGACAGGAAGACAAGGTTTGCTGATTGGCAGAAGCAGTAACTCAGTGTCTGGCCTGCCCCACTATACTCTCTGAGAAGGAAATTTTAATAAAGACATAATTTTCTGGATTAGTGATCAGGGGGCCCTTCTTGGCAGCTTTGTACCCTGCTCCTGAACTGTGTGGCTCCTGTATACACCACGACCTGTCTGTCCACCCCTCCCCCAATCAGGAACTCATACAACAAGGGACTCAAAGATCAGGGCCCCTGAGCAGGGAAGTTCCTGCAGGCCTGGTGGGTTGGGTTGGCCCTGGTGGTGGTGGAGGATTTTTTGAGGTTGGCCTGACAGACACTCTCCTCACCTGCATTTAACTCTCTGTGAGCACTGGAGACAAACAGGGCCCTGTCATCCTGGGAACTGTGCTGCCTGGGCTGGCAGTTTCCATTCAGACAATCGTGGTTTCTTGTGCTGGGGCCTCTCACAAAGCTCTCTAGGTTTCTGTCACAGCCCCTCCCATGGCCCCTCTCTGCCACTCAGCACTATGTACCCAGCCATTCCTAAGCACAGTCTCATTGGCTTCAGCAGCAGACAGAAAGGGAGACTGGACAGGATTTTTTTTTTTTTTAGAGACATGGTTGGGGGGGCATGGGAAGGGTCGTGTGTGTGTGTGTGTGTGTGTGTGTGTGTGTGTGTGTGTGTGTGTGTGTCTGTCTGTCTGTCTGTCTGTCTGTCTGTCTGTCTGTCTGTCTGGTTCTGTTGACCAGGCTGGCCTTGAACTCACAGAGGTCCATCTGTCTCTGCCTCTAAGTGCTGGGATTAAAGATGTGTGCCACTACTACCCAGCTTAACAGAGAATTTTTTTTTTTCTGGTAGAAAAAATAGTTGCCAAGCTCTGAGCAAGCTTGTGGCCCTGCCCTAAACTGAAACAGTACCCTTCTCTGTGACTGCTCCTGTTGAAAGACACATTGGCATTCCAGGCAGTGAAGACACCATGATCAGGAAGGTGGTCTTCCCAGGGCAAGGCTTATCCACTGTACTTTGGGTGTGCTGATCCCTGCGACTTCCCCAATGCAGGGACTTCATAATCTGTGGTATCGAAGAACCATGTTCATGCTCTCCTCTTTAAAAACAAAAAAAAAAAGAAAAGAAAAAGTACACAACAAGGCCAACATTGGGGTCAGCCTGGTCTTCCCTAAGCTGCCTGCTAGAGAGTTCTTAAGTGTTGATGCCAACCAAGAGCTGGCACCTGTAAGAGTTCCCAGCAGAAGGTGAAATCTGCAGTCACTGGGGGCGTAGGGTGAGTTAGCATCTGGAAAAGCTAGCCTGGAGTCCTGAGCTGGCGGATGTGGGGAGCACAGCCCTAGGGAGCACAGTACCAGGCACTGAGCAGGAGGCTGCACAACAGAAATGACCCTTTGACCCTGTCTGCTGCTTTCTCTTCTGTGTGAATCCAGGAAGGGGGGCGTCCTTTCTGGAATAGTTAAGTCATTGACTTTGACCCTTTTACTCCCTGATGGCTAGGCAAACAGTGTTGGGGGCCTGGGCCTGGCAGGCAGGTCCAAAGCCAACTGTGTGGGTCTGACCATGGCTGAGTGAAGGAAGTGCCATTACCTTCTATTGTCAGAAATGGCCTCCTGGGGTTGGGTTTGTTCAGATAGCATCTATCAGACCATGCCATGTGAGCTGGATGTCCTTCGCCCTCTTGGAATAAAACAGACATAAAAGGTAAGGGGTATGTGATGGGATTGGGATACATAGTGACCCAATGGGAACTAGATCCTGAGGATCCTAGAGCCTAGGTCTGAGGACCTCCATAGTTGGTGTCAAGCTGTCCAGGGTTCCTCACTGACCAGAGCTAGCAGTGCTGAGTTAGACCTTGGCCTGAAGCTGGAGTTCCCACTGCCTTGTGACCTGCACCCACCCTGTCTTGGGACTTTGCATTGTACTTCCAGCTAGCCACCCTTCCCTATGAATTTCTGTCCAGTCTTTCTGCTATCTGTCCAATTCTACCAGTGGGGTGAGTGTTCTGCTCCGGGGAACCCCATTCTAGCCTTTCAGCCTAGCACATGCCAGGGCTGGGACTTCTCCAGAGTGGGAGCTGTTCCAGGGTGGAATCACAGGGCAGGAGTTGTCTGGACTTCTGAGCCCCTTCCCTTTCAGACTCAAGGCTATAGCTGCCCAAGGAAGTGGGGCCTGGCCTGAGGCGCATGCTCTAACCCAGGGCCTGGCCCTGGTTTTGCGGATGTAGAGTCTGCCATTGTGTCCACTAAACAGAGCTCAACCCCAAGTCCCCCAGCTCACTGCTGAGCTTCAGGGAAGTTCAGTCTCTGACAATCTTCCCATTTTCTCAAAGATGGAGGGTGAAGTGCTGTGGTTGGTGGTGTCTGTGCCCACTCCGGAGACAGGAAGTTGCCTGAGGAGGAAGAGAGTTGAGAAAGGACATTCCCCTGCCCCCACCTCTGGGTTCTTTTTGCAGCATCAAGGGAGCAACCATTCTGGGGCTGGTTCCAGAGAGACAGACAGATTCACTACAGGCCCAGGCCTCAGCCCACTCAAGACTCCCAAGAATGGTGCATGAGGTACCCTGTGGAGAGGGAGCAGGGGAGATAGACGGTCAGCGGTGGAGAGAAAGGAATAGTACTAGCCAACGTGGATCCTGCAAGCACTGAGGCTGTGTTTCGTGATTTTTTTTTAAATGTGTGTATTTTTGTATGTATGCTTATGTGTGTCTTTGTTTTTTTTTGGGGGGGGGGAATTCATGTGTACATATGTGTACATGCATGTGAAGGCCCAAAGGCAACACTGGATGTCCTCTCTCATTTTCTACCTTATTTTCTGAGACAAAGTCTCTTACTGAACCTGGAACTTTCCAGTCTGACTAAATTGGCTGGTTAACAGGCCCTCTAATCCTCCTGTCTCTGTCCACCCTCCATTATGGAATTACAGATGCACACAGCCTCATCCAGTTTTTTATATGAGTGATTGAAGATCGGAACTCATGCCCTCATGCTTTACGTTGTGCTTTTTTGTTGTTTTTAAATTGTATTTATTTATTATGTATACAGTATACAGAAGAGGGTACCAGATGTCATCATAGATGGTTATGAGCCACCATGTGGTTGCTAGGAATTGAACTCAGGACCTCTGGAAGAACAGTAAATGCTCTTAACCTCTGAGCCATTTCTCCAGCCCTCTACATTGTGCTTTTAAGGATCACTCTGAGCTGGGCATGATGGTCCAGGCCTCTAGTCCTAGCACCTGGAAGACAGAAGCAGGAAGCTACAAGATTGATTGAAACCTATCTACTTTACATAGCAGGTTGTAGTTAGCTGAGGGGGAACAGTGAGATGACTCGGGGGGGGGGGGAAAAGCTCACTTTGGGGTCTGGAGACCATTTTAATCCTCACACTCTGCAGCAGTATCCTCTGAGGAAATTGGTGAGGAGGGCTGTTGGGTGAAAAAGTAGACCTCTGGAGGCCTGTGGAGGGATGTGAAGTAACTAGAGAGGGGTAAAGCTCTACGGAGGGAGCCTTGGGTAGGGAGTGAATCTGGTGAGGACTATGTCTAGTGGTTTAGGCTCTGCCCAGCTCAGCCTTCTCCACACACATTCCAGGCTGGATTCTCTTTGCTGATAATGGAAGCTGTTTCCCTTGAAAGTGGGGAGCCGGACGTGCCATCCTGAAACTGACTGTGACCCTGACAGAGCTGTGCTACAGCCCTATGGACAGTCTATAGCCAGGAAGAGACTGACACATAGCAGCATAGACCTGGGTTCCGCTGACCACCAGAAGCCATCTTACTTCTGGGGGCCTTGGGGGAGCTGAGGGAGGGGGCAGGGAACATAACCAAGCCCCTCCATACTAGGGATGGGAACAGAGAGTCTGTACAGGTAGACAGCTCAGGACTTGGGGTAACATGGATCTGAGGCTATTGGTGGTCAAGGACTCAGACTGGATGAGTCTACCTTCTGAAAGAGGTAGAAAATCAGACCCAGGGAACAATGGGGCATAAATGTCACTGGAGGCCCTCCATCTTCAGAAGCCTCTCACCCACTGCTGCCTGAGGCACTGTCACCCAGCCTGAACATGGGGCATCTAGCTGGGGTGGAAGGCCAGGTGTAAGTGTGTGGGCGAAGGTGGCACAAGAAGGTCAAAGGGCAATGTGAGAGGGGCCAGGATGTTGGAGTACTGGATGAAGACCTTGAATCCTGAGGCTACACCTAGTCACCTTTAACAGCTGTCTTGCGCTGCAGCTGAAGCAGGCTGTCTCAAGGCAGGAGAGGATGGGCTGTAGGAGGCCTGACCTTGTAAAGAGACAGGGTAGGGCCACTGGATAGGTAGAGAGAAGGAGATCCTCCCCCACCCCATTGACTGGCCTCTTCTGACTGTCAAAAACTAGACCAAATTGCTGAGAGGATGCCAGGTCTGGGTCCCCTGCCCGCCCACAAAGGCCCACGGCCAGACCCTTGTCCCCACTGGGCCTCCAAACAATGGCACAGTGTGAGAGTGCCTCGGAATGTCTAGGTCAGCTGGGCCCATGCTGAAGGGGAGGAGGAGGGCCAGCAACAGGCTGTGAGTCGTGGTGTCCTCTACCAGGCCTTTGAGGCCCTGGGTTCCCAGCTGAGGAGGAACAGGCAGTTCTCAGTTCTGCAAGCCAGGGTCTGGCCTGCACCTCCTTCCTGCTTTTGGTCCATCTCCACAGCTACTCCTATGTGTCCCCTAGTCCCTTCCCTCTGTCCTGTTCATGTCTCTCTCTGACTGTACAGCCTAAGACCTATACCTGGATACTCAGAGCCCACAAGAGGGGTCTGGACCATCACCTGTACAACCTTTAATATGCGGTTGGCCCCAAGAGGAACCCAATAAGAGGGCAAAGTGTTACCTTAAAAGGTGACTTATAATTTACGAAGCCTTCTGCAGAGGTACATACACATCTGTTGTCTCAACCACGAGGGAGGATCAAGTTCAGGGCTATCTAGGCACCATATAGTAAGAGCTTGCCCCACAAAAGGGGGTTTGAGGTGTAGCTGAGTGATGGAGCTCTTGCCTAGCGTGTGTGTGTGTGTGTGTGTGTGTGTGTGTGTGTGTGTCCACATTATTATTGAGAACAAACAGAAAAAACTAAGAAATAAAAAGTGATTAAAATCCAAGAGATTAAGGAATAAAATAAACTTGAAGAGTAAAAATTAAGCAACAGTATCAAACAATTTGAACAGCTTAAAAATAGTACTGTTTGAGGGTAGGAAAGGGGAGAGATCCAGTGAGTTAGGACAGACCTGAAGGAAACATGGAGAGTGTGTGGAGGAAGGGCTGGTCTGCTGACTCAGTCTCAATGGGCTCTATCTGTGGCAGGATGGACAGGGGCCAGAATAGCCACAGGAGCCCATAGGGTATGAAGAAGCTAAGAATGAGGGTCAGGCTTGGTGACCCTGTGCCCTGAACCTCACTGGGGTAAAGTACCGAAAAGTGTCCAGGCTGAGCAGATCCAGGAAGCTTGTTGATTATATATTGCCCAAAGAAGCCGACTTGATATGAAAAATACCCAAGTGTTGAGCAATAGATGATGGAGCAGGCCAAGGCCACTAACAAACACAGGGATCAGGGCTGGTGTCTCTGGAGGCCAGTCCTGGGAGACCCCGACAGATAGTACAGTGGGAACTCTGGTATGTCACCTTCAGACCAGGACACATCAGGTGCTCACTCAGTGTGCCAAGGCTAGACCCTGACCTCTGCCCATGGCTCTAGCGTGAAGCTCTGGGAGTAGATCTCTGACTGCCTTCCTCACTTCACACCCCCTCCCCCCACAAACTTCACGGCCACACACAATATGCCTAGTGTGTTCCCTGATTGTCTCTGTGCCCTGCCCTGGGAGCCTCACAGGGTGCTCTCACCCAAGGACCCTGATGCTAGTACTGAGCCAAGTGCCTGTGACAAAGTCTCTGTGAGCAGTTTGTTCGGTCCTCAGTACCATTCTCTCTTTCCTTTTTTTAAACTTTATTTATTTATTTATTTGCCTTGGTGTTTGCCTGGAACTGGAACTACAGACAGTTGTTAGCTGCCATGTGGGTGCTGGGAATCGAACCCGGGTCCTCTGGGAGAGCAGACGGTGCTCTTAACTGCTGGGCCATCTCTCCAGCCCCGCTCAGTACCATTCTCAACAAGCCCACATCTCGGGGAGAGAAGTGAATGACATCAGCACAAAGGGACGAAGAGGAAGCTAAAGTATAGGCCTGCTGGGTACCTAGGCCTCAGGGCTTAGATCCTGCTGCCCCAAGCATGGCACTTCTGTCTTGCATGTCTGGAGCTGTGTGCACCTTCTTCTGTCCTGACCCTAAGGTCTCTGCACAAGCTTTTCTCTATCTGAGACACTGTCTGTGTAATCCTCTTGCTTGGCTAACTCACATGAAACATTGCTTCCTGATGCTGGCTGATGTGTCACTGTGTCTGGTGGGATGGATGTCACAAGGATGTGAGTCAGAGGAGGCTATTTCCACAAATTATTAATAGGCAGCCCCAGATAGAGGATGATGCCAGCTTCGATCCTGGGATTCAAGGTGTGGGTTTTGCCCATAGACAGCGGTGCTCTGAATGCCTCCCTTTGCCTCTAGTGCTTGGGTACCCAAGTAACGCTGAGTATGCGAGATGAGGACTTTGTGTCTTAGGATCACTCCTCTGTGCTTCACTGCAGCTGTGGTGAAGCCCACACCCTCTGGACTGAGCCCAAAAGCTCCTGGGACTTCTCAGTTCTTGAAGAGGAAACTGAGGACTGGAGTTCAGCTTCTTTGCCAGAGTCTTCTGGTACGATCATCAGGCCTTGTCTACAGAGACTAGGACCCAGCACTGCTGTCCTCGTGGTGGGTGGACTTTCTGCCTACGGGTGGTCCCTGGAACTGCTCTGAACACAACTTAGCAGGAAATGCCTTCGAAGGCCCTGGGACTGTGAGGCTACCTCGGTGTCTCCATGAAGAGAACTGACTATTAATGTGGCACAGGTGACTTTGAGCTATCAAGTTCATAGCCTCGGCACACAGAAAGATTCCTGGGACTCCCAGATCCGCTGTAGGCAGAATCCTCTCTGTATTCTTGACCCCCATGCCTTGGCCTCACCTTGTGCTATGATGTGGGTGTCCCCAGGAGGGGCCGGTGGGTGGGAGCTCTGTCATCTCAGCTGCTGGGAGCTGGAGACGACCTGGAAAGGTCCCCCTTTTCTTGTATTCCTTGTCCAACCAGTGGTCAGCTTGACTCTGATCTCAGAGGAGACAGTGTTTCACTGCAGGCATGCTGACATGTTATTGGCAGATTTTGCCCTGTGGCCTTCAGAGGATCCGCAAAAAGCTCAAGAGCTAGGTAGGAGGGTGTGCTGTCCCAGCAAGGCGCGGTCCTCGCTTTATCAACACAGACATGGCAAAGGAAAGCTCCCCCAGGGAAGAATTAGTGCCTGCTCCATGATCCATAGCTTCAAGGACATCATCATGGAAATAGAGTCCCCTTCCCCCTCCCATGATGATGATGGTGGGCACATGGGTCAAAGATCAGTAGTTCTCAACATTCCTGATGCTGTGACTCTTATTAAAGAGTTGTTCATGTTATGGTGACCCCCAACCGTAAAATCATTTTTGTTGCTACTTCATAACTGTAATTTTGGTACTATTATGAGTTGCAATGTAAATATCGAATACACAGGATATCTGATATGCAACCCTTGTGAAAGGGTCATGACCCACAGGTTGAGAACCAATGCTGTTTCATTTGGCAAATGAGCACCATGAACTAAATGTTAGAGGGTATTGAGACAAAGCCTATGAGAAAAATCTGATACCTACATCATACTGGATATACATCAAACATTAGTACCTACATAAGACACTGGACATGCAGGGGATGGACTTAGAGAGGTCCCTGTACCCTCTCTGAGGTGATGCTGGGGAGAATATAGGTAACAGCATTGGGGAGGAATACCAGTCAAAGCAAGCCAGTCTCTGTGAGAAGATAGACGTCCTTCAGAAGGGACAGTGGTCTGGACATGGAGCCTTGGAGAGTTGGGAGGGTAGCACTCCTGTGTGGAGACAGAATGGAATATGGTGTGTTTGGATCAAATCTGACACTGTGGGGATGCGACTCAGCCAAGGGCAGTGGGATGATGGAGCAGTGGGATGATGGAGCATCTTCCAGACCTATGAGGATGTGATGTCTTGCCTGATGGCAAGCACAGGTACTTCCAAAGCACTCCTCTGACACTTCCTTGATTTCGAGTGTGACTGATAAAAGTGTTGCCAGTGGAAGCCTGGTATCCTGGAGTAAGCCTGTCCATCACCTCACCACGTGGTCCACACAAGCGCTGTGGGGCCTTTTCCTTGAGTAAGGAAACTAAGACTCAGTCAGAGTGAGTTACAAGTCTGGGAGAAGGGGATGAAGCCAGAACTGTCCTCAGTAAATCTGCTGTCTAACTACTGAACTAGTCTGTTCCCAACGGTCACTTAGGTAGAGAGATGCTCCGTAGGTGGGGTACTCAGAACTGAGTGCCAATCTCAGGGGGTAGTTCCCAGTGTTTATTACAGGGCCTGGGTCATTGGAATGCCTTGGCCAGCATTCCAGAAGCTAGGAGTAGTGAGCTGCTTTGAGCCAAGCTAGTTAGGGCCATGAAAGATGTTGGCTACAATTGTGGGTGAGGTGCCAGGAACTCGGGGGCGGACTTGGCCTATACGTCAGCACTCCAGAAAGTTTTTTTTTTTCTCTCTCTCTGAAGTAATTAAAAGGTGGAAACTTGTCAGTATTAGTGATGAACTCAAGTGTGAATCCTGAAACGCCTCTGCTGGCTTGTGGTTTGAGGAGAGCGGGCTCACAGCAGGCATCATGCCAGCCAGCATTTCCTGGACACTGCCTGTGCCATTCTCCCCAGCCCCACCCACTCCTCTCCATATTGGGCTTGGTTGTCCTCATCATGGAACCTCCATGAAGCCAGTGTGCTGCCCTCTCCTGGCCAGAGCAGACTCTGCATCAAGTTTGCAGGTCTCCAAGAACCCTGGATCTCATCACTCCCAGCTTGCCCTCAGCACAGGAGACCTCAGCTCAGGCATACTAGTTAGGAGCAATGATCCTGGGCCTGAGAAAGGAAGGCCCAGGATCAAACATCCCAGGGTATAAAGATGTAGTGAGCCTCTTTTGGTGCTCTGCTATGTGGTAGCAGCCTAAGAACCTTGGCCAGCCTGGCAGATCAGTGAGCCCTGGCTACAGCCAAAATGGACATCAAATCTATGAAAGACTCTTTGTGTTCCTCAGTTTAGCTCTGAGTCACACATTCTGTGGCCTTGTGTATGACTTAAGTCCATTTTCTAGCTGCTCATCATCCATCTCTTCCGCCCCTGGGGATTTATAGAGACCCAGGTCCATGAGGAGTTCTGGAGTCATATTTGGTGACTGTAGAGTGGGCTGAGCTGCTGATGTGATTCCAGAGAAAGGATGAGGTCCTAGGTAGCTCTAGCCTCAGAGGAAGCGGCTTTCAGTTTCAAAATGTAGGCATTGGAAATGGCCAGTTCTGGGACAGGAAATGGTAGTCTCACCACATTCCCTTGGCCAGGTAGCTGGTTTAGCTTTTGCTCTGTGGTTGAAACAGCTGGACTGAGCTAAAGAATAGCAAGTCTGGGGAGGAGAGAGATGCTAACAGCTTTGGTGAATTTGGGCCAAGGTTTGAGCCATGAGAGACCTGCAGAGGGATGAGAAATCCAGGGAAGCAAGCCTCTTTCTGACAGGACATACCAGGAAGTGGGTCAGACCAAAGCAGAAGGCAGCTGGGCATCCCATTAAGAACTTGGGCAAGGCTCCATTGGGCCCACTTGGTCAGCACTAGTGGAATTCTGTACCCCAGAGAGCTGAAAACAGTGAGAGCTTACCCCCACTGTTCTGCAATTACAGGTCTAAAGCCCATGTAGAAGCAGGAATGCATTTCTTCCCAAGACTGGCAGAGGGGGCCTTCCTTGTTTATAGCAGCTACGGGTGTTGGAAGGGAGGTCTCTTGTGTTTACATCATCTCCTGTGTCAAAGACAGGTCTCACTATGTAACCCTGGCTGGATTCAAACTCTCTATAGAGACCAAGCTGACCTCAGACTCACAGAGATTCGCCACTCTCTGCCTCCCAGATGGTAGGATTAGAGGCATGAACCATCACACTGAGCTCCACTGTCATCTTAAGGGAGGTTTGCCATTGACCACTTCAGGGTGGGAACCTTAAATTTCATGTAAAACCCTCTTCCAGCTTAGGTTATGTTTACAGGTTACTCGTATATGGATGTATCCTTAGGGGAGCTACCATTTAGATTGCTGTACCGCATGATGTAGAGGAGCACCCTGACCTTAGGCCACCTACTCCATCACCCAGGATAGATATCCCAGCAATCCTGAAAACCCTTTCTCATTGTACAGTGGGAAAAATGGGGCTTGGAAAAGGGAGAGAACTCCAGGCATGGAGGGCTGGGTGGGTGGGCCTTAGGCTGGCAGGGTAGTGGACAGAGCCCTATGGGAGAGACTGATGGGAAACATCTTATTTTGAGAGGTTGGGGTTGCCTATTGGAGGTGTTCCCAACCATTCCTGGGCTCAGCACCCATCCCAAGTCTGGAAGATTCTCCTCCTTGCTCTTGATACACTCCGTGCCTGAGCCATGCAGACAGGTGGTCAGCAGAAACCAGACTGGGCACAAGGGTTCTAGGTGCTAGGGGTGGGTTCCAGTCCCGTACCACTGATCCCTAACTGCGGGTCAGGTTTGTACCATCTTGTCTGAATCTCAGTAGAATACTGATATTGCAGAGTTAGCCTCCTGTGAGGTTTGAGGTGCTAGGGCAGGGCCAGCACTTGTAGGCCCTGTAGATCCTGCCACTGTGTCTTAGTTGAGGTTTTTATTGCTGTGAAAAGACAGTATGGCCACAGCAACTGTTAAAAGAAAACATTTAATTTGGTGGCTCACTTACAGTTTCAGAGATTCAGTCCATTAGCATCATGACAGGGAGTGCGGTGGCGTACAGGCAGATGTGGTGCAGGAGAAGTAGCTGGGAGTTCCACATCTCCCAGGCAACAGGAAGTTGACTGACAGTCACACTGAGGGAAGCTTGAGCAAAAGAAACCTCAAAGCCCGCCCCCACAGTGACACACTTCCTCCAACAAGGCCACACCTTCTACTAATAGCACCACTCCCTTTGGGGACCATTTTCTTTCATACTACCACACACTATGTTAGTGCTTGCCCGGCTCTTGAGCAGGCTGAGACATGCCAGGGCCCAGAGTGAAAATTCTTCATTATTTTTATTCTGGTTAACCCTTGGGCCCCTGCCTAGCTTTGCTGGCTAGCTCGTAGCCTCTCTGGTAAGTGCTTTGGAACCCCAAGTTTGGGATCTTAAAGTGCCATTCCAGGGCAGTAGAGTAGAGTGAAAGTCAAGGCTGCCTAGGGTAATGGCAGCCTCACCTCAGCCACATACATCTTCTTGCTTGGGTTCTGGTGTAGGGTAACCTCTACAGTACGGCACAAGGTGAAGGTTATGGCGTGTCCCTCATGGGGAATTCTTAAATGTCTTTTATTTTTGAGAACATGACTGGTAGTGGTGTCATCTACTCTCTGGGGAGATGAGAAGGTGCTTGGAGAAACTGAGGCCTAGATCCAAGGGGCCTGCTGAGGTCACATAGCTCAAGACTCCTAGGGGCTGGAATTAGGGGAAGGTTCAAAAGTGGTCCGCCTCTTGAGAAGAATCCTTGTTTGGGCTCTGACTCCACTGTAGACTTACAAGGCAGAGCTTGGGGTTGGAGGCCTGGCTGGGAGTCAGGGAGGGTGGGACTCACTATCCACTTTCTCCTCTACTACATTTAAGAGCGTGGGGACAAGAACAGGGCATGGGCTGGCTAGACACCTCTCTATCTCAGGTTCTACCCATCCTTCTATTTATCTGGTAAGAGGAAACACATCTTTAGAGAGCTGGATGGCTCCTGGTTTGTCTCTGGTCTATCTTGTTGTTTGTGGGGTCCTCTGAGCTGCCCCATGAAGTTAACCCTGAACCTTTCTTACTGTGACTCTCTCAGCCTATTCTGTCCTAGCAAACTTCCTCCATCAGACCTAGGGCTCTCCTCCAGAAAACTTCCCTGGGCCTGCATATCCTCTGGAACCCACAGCTCCTGGATTCCTTTGCACCCTCTGAGAACTGCCTCACTGGTTTGTGCTCCAGGGCCTCCTTGCCTGCTCCTTTAGCTCCACCGTGCCAGAAAGGGGAAGGGCAAGCAGAAGAGGCCTGTATGCCCATAACCTATTCACTTCCTGCCTCAGCTTTCTTCAGCAGGCAGGGACTGCCTTTGAATACCTCAGAGGGTAGAGCTTGGGGTAGACTTAGGAAGGCTGGGGAGCCATGCCCACCCTAAGGAGGCCCAGGCAGACAAGCTGAAGCCCTCTTCAGGAGACAGTCAGTGCTCTTTAGCCAAATGACCCCTTGGTGGTGGAGATCTTGGCAGCAGAGCAGGGGCCGCAGACATAGGGAAGGCTAGAGTTTCTTCACCAGCAAGCTACCCTTTTTGAGTGGCTGACATGCAGGCCTGTGCCTGTGAATGGCTAGGTACTTGTATAATCAGTCATGAGGTTGGTGATCAGGGTCATGGAGTCAGAGCCACAGGCATATAGGTGAAAGGTGAATAGGAGGGGGCCCCATCAAACCTTTTGGGCAAAGCAGAAACTGTACAACTCCTGAGAACCCTTTGTAGCATGTGACTCAATCCCACTATGAGG
Source organism: Sigmodon hispidus (assembly GCA_004025045.1). Classification (NCBI taxonomy): domain Eukaryota; kingdom Metazoa; phylum Chordata; class Mammalia; order Rodentia; family Cricetidae; genus Sigmodon; species Sigmodon hispidus. Next base: position 3,323 of record PVIH01008892.1, on the reverse strand, counting down.
TTGGCCTCAGTCCCAGAAAGCCCCCTTTTCCAGCCACCTCTTCCAGTCCTGGGGTTGGGGCTCAGATGAGGAGAAACAGAGGCACCCAGGGGCTTGGGTTGGAACTGCTGGGGGTGGATGGGAGGCTGGGGCAGGTAAGGAAGCTGGATTTGAGGGAACAGAGATGCCTGGTAGGAGCTTATTCTAAGGGGGGCACTGGGCAAGAACTCTGAAGCAGTAGAAGTGTGCTTGTCCTCTGAGGCTGTTAAGTGCCCTCCAGAAATCTAGATGTTAGTTGAGCTGAGGTGGAGAGGTGACTCAAGAGACTTTGTTGGAAGGAAATTGATGTGTGATCCATAAGCTCAGTGCCAGTCCCTCAGTTCCTTGATGTCGAAGGATACAGAAACATCCATCTTGAAAACTATAGGTACCAGGTACAAGGCACAGCTCTGAGTATGTACCTTGCTGGGAGGAGCCTGTGGTGAGGGAGTAAGCTCCCAATGGGAGGTGTCAGCACTGATTTCCTCAGGCCAGACACTCTAGGCTATGAGGAGCTTCATAGTCTGATAGCCTCAGGTGGCCATGGGACTATCAGCAGGAAGTCCCCTTTGTAGGAACACAGCTGGCCCTAGAGCCCAGTAAACTGCAGTGGTGAGTGGGGGACAAAACCCTGCAGGCTGATGGAGTACTGCTCTGGGCCCCAGATGGATTTTAGGACCTTGCTATGTGAAAGTCATGAAATGCCTTCTCCTTGGGACTGCCCAGTAACAGGAAGTTCCAGACAGGGAGGAAGCCCTTTGGCCCCAGTTCCCCACCCCCATGCAGCAGACTGAGCTGCTTTGCAGCAGGGCAGTGCTGGGAGCAGCCAGAGGCCTTGAGACTTACATGCTTGGAAGGTGCAGGCTGCAATCCCTCCCCACAGCCCCGGGCTGAGTAGCCTTTCTGGACTGAAGAACTCCTGTCCCTAGCAGGCCACAGGAAGCAGGGCCATGTATTGGGTTAATGCCATGAGGTAAGCCGAACAGCTGGATTTGGGGTTCTGGAGGTGACATGGCCTAGCCACTTGGGGTGAGGGGAGAATCATATCCCTTATTAGGTTTGGGGACAGGCCTAATGGGACTTGGTTCTGTGAGAAGCAATAGTCTCTAAGGACATTGGCTTCTGGTGCCTTAGCCTTTAGACCTGAATGGTCCAGACAGAGCTCAGAGAGGGAATTTGTCATTGGAACATTCTTAAGACTGTTGTGTATCACCCAAGAGCAGCTGTGGGGAGGTGCAAGCCAGCCTGCCCGTGTGGATGTCCAGGCCCATGAGCCCTTCCCACTGTAACCCTGTCTGAGGTGGCCTTGGTGTTAGGTTCTGTGTCTACACATGGTGCGTGCGTGTGTGTGTGTGTGTGTGTGTGTGTGTGTGTGTGTGTGTGTGTGTGTGTGTGTGTGTGTACTGAGGGTACAAAGGGAGCTACATGAGGTCCTGGATGCCTGTATGGGAGTGTTGTGCTCAAGGACCTGGCACAAAGTGAACAATCCCAAGGCTTCGGGAACGGATGGTAGGGGACCCCATTCTTGTGACGGTGACAGCACTGTAGCCCTGGTGGCTACCCCCTGAGTCATGTGGTACAGCTGGTCACTGAGCCTTTCTAAAAGTTTGGTTTTGATTCTCTTAGAGCGAAAGATTCTGAGAAGAGGAAGGCAGAAAAGGAAACTATGAGCCAGTTTGAGCTGGGGCAGCCACAGGAGTGTGTGTCAAGCTGTGGCAGTGAGCCTGGGAAGGAGCGCTGTGAGCGGACCCGACTTACCTCATAAATACAGTACATGCTGCTTTGGAGGAGTTATGGGCTTCTTTGACTCCCAATCTCTTCATTGGTGATATGGAGATAGACTAGTTGGATGACTATCAGTGTATTGAGATGATGACATGTGGTGGTTCCTGAAGAGCACAGAGTCTGGCCCCCGGGGAGTGCCCAGTTTGAGTCCTGAGCCCTTCTGGGCCTTAGTGTCCTAGCCTAAAGCACTGAGTTCATATGTGCCCTGTGCAGGCTGGTGAGCTGTAGGTAGTGGGCTGGGTCAGCCTCTAGGGATCACTCATGAAGGGTCTTAGACTATGAATGTGTCTTTGTGTGTATTACTTGAGTGTGAATAAATAGGTGATTTGTATACATGTATAGTACAAATGTGTTTGTTAGCATACATGTGTGAGCAAACACATGTGTAAGTATGTGTGAGTATGAATACATGAGTTTATGCTTTTCCAAAAAACCATGTCATTTTTAATTCTATGTACATTGTGGTGATATACGTTAAATTTAATAAAATCAGCCTAGACTATCAGAGGACAGAATCACCCACCCACAGTCAAGCCGAGAGGCTCAGAGAGAAGTGACTCACTTAATCCTTTAATCCCAGCATGAGGAAAGACCCAGTGATGACCTATGCCTTTAATTCCATAACTCAGAAAGACAGAGATTTTTCTGTGTTTTTGTGACTTCAAGGCCTAATTACCAAACAGTAGTAGCTCACACCTTTAATCCTAACTCTAGGGTTATGATGCAGAGTTGAACCCAGAAGTGAAACAACTGGGCAAAGAAGATATGTAAGGCAGGCATAGGCAGATACTGAGGTATTCTGTAGAAGCTACCAGCCAGGTGAAGGACAGCTTTTACCTTGAGAAGTTGGCTGGGTGAGAATTGACTGTGGTCTGTTTCCTCTCTCTGATATTCCAGGATGATTTTATTAAATATAAAATATATTACTACAGTACATGTGTGTCTGTGTGATAATATGTGCACGTGAGTGAAGCTACCCACAGAGTCTAGAAAAGGACACTAGATTCTCTGGATATTGAGTTAGAGGCAATTGTGATTCACCTGATGTGGGTTCTGGGAACCAAACTCGGGTCCTCTGCAAGAACAGCACCCACTTTTTTTCTTTCTTTATTATTATTATTATTATTATTATTATTATTAAAGAAGTCACACTTTCTATCCTTGTATATCCTTATTCAAGGTCCCTTCCCCCTCCCACCACATCAGTTCATTCTTTCTTCTCTACAACTTCCCATCCCCTCCCTGGGCAGGCAGCAGAGAGTCCTATGGTCCCACTGCCCCAATAATGCTTAGTTCAGTCTCCACTCCTGGCAAATCCAGTTTTCTCCCCCCTCCCTCAAGAGTGAGTCAGGGGGCTGGAGAGATGGCTCAGCAGTTAAGAGCACCGGCTGCTCTTCCAGAGGACCCGGGTTCGATTCCCAGCACCCACATGGCAGCTAACAACTGTCTGTAGTTCCAGTTCCAGGCAAACACCAAGGCAAATAAATAAATAAAGTTTAAAAAAAAAAAAAAAAAAAAAG